>VYZS01039581.1:0-19621 GCA_013400695.1 Neodrepanis coruscans | reverse complement strand
TGCCTTCTCGGATTGGATGATTAGCGCCTGGGCCCCACCCCAATAAGGCCCCGCATGCACACAGCAGCGCTGGGCCGGGCCGGAAGCGACGCCGGCCCCAGGCCGGAAGTGCAGGTCCGGTTATGGCGGTGCCCTCGGTGCCCCGGCCCCGGCCGCACTGGCAGCCGCTGCACCACCTGTGCCAGCGGCCACACTGGCCCGCGCCGCTGACCGCACCCACCGCCACCGCTGCCACCGCCGGGAGAGCTGGGCATGTATCAGGAGCCACGCGGCAACGCAGGACCGCGGCAGCGCCAAGCCCCGACCAAAGATGGGAACACGGTGGGGGGGGGGGGGACCGCACCCCCACAGGCAAAACCGGGCTGCAGCAGTCGCTCCCGCCAGCCCAGGAGGGCCACACCCACACCAATGCTGGCCCTGTCCCCACCCGTCCCTGCCCGTCCCCACCCCCACCCGCCAGGGGGGGAAGCGGAGGAAAAACCCACAACACCTCTCAGCAACCATTTCCTTATTTACTCTGCACAATAGGTGCTGTCCTTGCCTAGTGGCAGAGGATGAAAAGACATATGGTTTATCCTGCCTGAGGGGATGGGAGAGCAAAAGGTACACACTCAGAAAAGTAGACTTAGTTTTAAAAATTCAAGGAAAATTTTGAATTTTAAGAACTTTTGTCTCCTGTGTGCATTAAGAATTTGGCTTCTATCATCCTTACATGCCTGATTTATTCCTGATTCTGTGTAGTATTATCTCACAGTTGAAGTGGGGAGATTACTGGGATACAATATCCCACTCTTGAGATTGAAAATACCGACTGATATGCTTTCATTATTGGGCAGACAGATTCACAAGTAACAAAAAAAGACAAGATATATTCTCTTGATGACAGTGTAAACCTCAAGGATTGGTATTTTGCCATTTCTATCCTTCCACAAATCCCCAAAAGGAAAAGAGCAGAATCCATTTTTGTAAAGCAAAAGAACATCTGCTGTTTAAAACAGGATGACAGATATAAATCTTTATAGGTAATTCTGAATTTCAATAGTGTGGGGGCAAACTGTACTTTCAATGGCAAGTGCGTACATTAATTGCTGAGCTCGTTCTACATGAACAGCTGTTAATAAAACAGATATTTATATTCCAAATATGAACCATGGATCCAAATCAGCTTCATAGCTTAAAAGTCATTTGTATAATTCATAAGTCAGTGACATATCTATTGAATTAGTCACATAACTGGCACATTAGAGACAGAACATTGAATTGATGCATGTTTCATTTAAAGCTTGATGTGCTAAATAAATAAATTTTGAAAATGTATTTCTGATTCAAATAGTAAATAATAATGTAAAAAATAGCAGCTTCTGGTAAAAAATTGGAGGAGGAAGGGTAATTAAATGACTTTGTGCTATTTAGCTGGCACAAATAAGTGAGAACCGTCAGCAGCACTTTCAGGTCTTTGTTGCTTTCTGACAGTTTAGTGGAGTGATATATCAATCAAAGCTTGATGGCTAAAGAACATTGTTTATACTTTAGTTTAAGGTAAGAGACAAGTACAGCTCCATTTTAGGAAGATGGGAATTTTATTTTCTACTTATGTGAGTTCTCACAGGACAACTTCAGATCTCTTCCATCACAACTTTTCTGTACTCCTTTTACACTTGTCTTCTAGATATCAAAGTGGATAACAAAAACTAAACTAAGCGCCTCATGGAAAGCCTGCTTGGTAACAAATTAAAATGTATTACTTTGAATGCGAACAGCTTTGGTAAGAGTTTCCAGATTAGAGAAGTTTATAAGTGGAAAGCAAACTGGAAAGAGATGAATTACGTACAACAGTAAATCTATTGATTTTGCCATTCAAGGAGATACTTCTACTGCTTATACTTTGGCCACATCTAAGACTCTAAAATGTTCAAAGTTAAAGAAGCAATGAAGTCACATACATATTAAGTCACACAACCGCAATTACGTAAGAAAGACCATTTTTCTTCTATAGGTATGTCCAGGCTGACTTAGTGCCAGTTAAGAACAGTGACATGCCTTTGGTGAAAAGAAAGGTCCAAGCTCACTGGCAATAAGCAACAGCTTCAAAGTGCTAAAAATGTACTGTATTTGTAAAGCATATGTGTGCCTATTCCACACTTACCCCTAGATGAATCAGAATTCCATTCAGATCTCTCAGTAACCAAGTGGCTCTTTGTACATAAAGATTCCTTGGAAGTAGGTTCATGAGATCAGGAAGAATTGTCAGAAATTCTTATTTTGTATTTTACTAACTAAAATTAGATTTAAAATTTCACTAAAAAAAAATTATGTGATGTATAGGACATGCTAAGTTGTAGTCAGTAGTAGGGCTTTAAGCTTGTTTCTAAGAAACACCATCTAATTCTATGCTCTCTGAAATTTTATTGAGCATCTGTTCTAGTCCTGCATTAATTCAATCTTTGAATTGTAATCTCTTCCCTTAACATATATATGTCCACAAATAATCCAGGTTTTTTTTCACATATTTTCCTCTTTTTCTTCCCTGATCATGGTATAGTTTTTGCTCATGACAATCAAAGAATGCTGGCTCTCAATTATTGTTCACAGCCCAGAATACTTTACAGAATACCTTAGCAGTCAAGAGATCCATTAGTATCTTTATCTTTTAATCTTTAGACGACTTTTCTGATTTACAGTACATACTGGAGATGAACTTTCTTTTTTCTTAACACAAGCCTGTGAAGATCACATATATGAGAACTTCAGATGCAGTCAGATTGAAGATGAAGAGAGAAAGAGGGAACAAAAGATCAGGGAGATGCAAAGGCAATAGGTATTAGCTGCTTGACGCTTGGTAGTCATGTGTAATCATTTGCCCTCACTTCACCAGGGTTCTTAACCTTTTGCTGAGAGATAAAGTTGAAGTCAAAATATAATGTCCTTACATTCAGGAGGGGAACAAATTCCTTGTTACATACAGTAATAAATATTGGAAGCTCTCAGTTATTGTGAAGAAGAATAAAAGGAAGGGGAGTAAGAATAAAGGGAAATGGAGTAACATAGCTTTTAGAACTGCTGCCTTTTTCCTAAAGACACATCCAGAAGTCTGACAACAATAGACAGAGAAATTTGAACAGCCAGAAGGTCTGAATTTTTATGCCTGTATTAATAAGGAACCTTCCACTAATATCACATAACAAGGACCACTGATACTTCCCCTTTTAGATACATAGTGCCTGCAAAGTGTAGATAAGTTTTCTGTACAAAAAAAACCTCAGGGGTCCCAGCTCTGTTTCCATGGAACCCAAATGCTGGAAGAATCAGCCCATGAATATGAAACTAAGACGACAAATAATGAGAATAGTAGTCAAGGGTTTTTTGCTACTGCAGAGTAACTATAATATTTACATAAAAGTTCATGATTTTAACTTAAATGCTCCAAAGTTAAAAAATTGAAGATTTTTTTTATGCTTTTTTTATTCATTCATTTGATCTAACCATAAGACAACCCCATGTCCCTGCAAGGAGAGAGGAGACAAAGCCTTGAAGTCTGCTACATATACAAACAATCCTTAATGATTGTAGATTAATTCCAAAGTTTCTACACTGTAAGAAAAGCACTTTGCTAAAAATGTAGGAACAGTGTTAAGAACTCTACATGACTATTTACAAAGAAAGGGAAAGAAGGGATAGAGCTAAATTAAGCTCAAGGAGCAATGTGTATTTATCCAGTTTTTAGAAATGTGTTTTATAACACTGATTGTCTATACAATAACATCTAAGGAAAAAAATTCTTAAGAAGCATCATAGGAATCAACGTTATATGATCAGGCTGAAATAAGGAATATAAATAAAAGCAAGAAGAAGACCCTAAGAGTTGAAATTGAATAAGAAGTAAGTCCTTGATCAAATCAGGCACAGGCTTCTCTCAGTTAACATGTTAGGCCCTCAAACATTTTTGAGAGCTCTTAAAGCCACATCCATGTCTTCGTATGTCTTAACAGAAGCTTCTTGAGCTATACATGATAATGAATAACTGATTTTCCCTATGTTGCTTAAGATCTATCTGGTAAATCATTAATCATCTGTTTGAAAGAATGTGTTCTGTCTCCTTTATCAAGTAGTCCCTCACTTCCTTCTCTGAACTGGTCTTAGACTTCTGATGTCCCAAATAATTAGACCTACAAGACTGAGGAGGCAAGTGAAGAAATAAGTCAGTGGATTTGAACTGAAATGAAAAAAAAATCCATTTAAAAACATATCGGGCTGTATTGGGTTTTCTGTGGCAGGTTTTGGCAGTGGCAGGGGGTTTTATAGGTGAAGCTTCCTCAAGAAGGTGCTGAAAGCTCCCCCTATGTCTGGCAGAGCCAAGGCCAGGTCAATCAGGAGTGATGGTAATGCATCTGTGATAACACACTTAAGAAGGAAGAAAAAAAAAATTTAAGGGTTAGATGAAGATGGCCACCAGAGAAGAGCAGAGTGAAAAGATGTAAACAACAATGCAGACACCAAGGCTACTGAAGAAGAAGGGGCAGGACATGCTCCACGCACCAGAGCTGAGGTTCCCCTACAGCCTGTGGTGAAGACCATGGTGGAGCAGCTGTGCCTCTGTAACCCATGGAGAACCAGAGGGGTGCAGAGATTCACCTGCAGCCCATAGAAGAGCCCATGCTGGAGAAAGTGGATGCCCAAAAGAGGCTGGGACCCCATAGGAGGCCCATGTTGGAGCAAGGTCCTGGCAGGGACCTGCTGGCCTGTGGGGAGAGGACCCCACACTGGAGCAAGATTTCCTGGTAGGACTTGTGGCTTGTGGGGGATCCATGCTGGAGCAGCCTGTGCCTGAAGGACTGCACCCTGTGGAAAGATGACCCACGTGGCAGTCGTGTGTGAAGAGCTATTGCCCATAGGATGAACTCACACTGGAGAAGTTTGTGACTGACTGTCTCCCGTGGGAAACAGGGGAAGGACTCTTCTCTCTGAGCAGCAGAAACAACAACTGACCATAATCCCCATTCCCATGTCTCTGCATCACCGACTGGGAGGAGGTAGACCTTGGAAGAAGAGAGCATGGGGGGAAAGTGTCTTTAAAGATAATATTACTTCTCATTCTTAGACTCTGATCCTGTTAGTAATAAATTCAGTTAATATCCCCACACGGACTTTGTTTTCCCCGTGATGGTGATCAGTAAGGGTCCTTAACTCATTAAACCCTTCATTTTATTTTCTCTCCCATGCCTGTTTGCAGAGCGGAGTGAGAAAGAGGCCTTAGTGGGTCCCTGGCATCCAGCCAGGGTCAGACCACTGCACTGGCATAACAAGAAGATTTTGGTAGTGGACAGGGACCTGCAGCGGTGATCTGTGCAAAGGAGATCTAGGACTTCCCTGAACTGGTCACCCCCAGTGTCAGATAGATCTGTTATAGACAAAAACAACTGACGGAATGCAAAACTGCACCCATCAGAAGAGCATATGGTGCCTCTGTGAAAAGTATGTTTAAGGAAGGACAGTAATATCTAGAAACAAAAGATGCAACAGACAAACACCAAGGCAACTGTGACATCTGAGTGAAGGCAAGGGGAAAATGAGAGACATTACAGGGTAGAAGAGGCAATGTGTCAGTAGAGTTAAAACAGAGGAGAAAAAAGCAAGAAAGCAGGGTAAGGGTTTTCTGAACAAGACTGGAGGAGCAGCCCTAGCAGTCAGAAGCAAGTAGGGGCTCAAACAAAGACTAGAGCAGAGAAGAGACTCCTGAGAAAGATTATACCAAACATATTTCTGAGCAGAGGCTAGAGCATAAAGACATCTGAGCAGGGGCTGAAACTAAGAGACACCCAAGAAGGGATGAAACAAAGACAGTCAAGCAGGGCTAGTGGTAAGACATACCTGAGAAAATGGAGGTTAAAAACTGGTGCTTTGTTGTTGTTGTTGTTGTTTGTTTCATGATAACATCATAAAGATGTTTTTTACAGATGGCACACAGTGCACATTTGCAGAACTCAATAGTCCACAGTTCTAGAAACATAATCTAGTTGGTCCTGCCATGGACTTCATGGACTAGGCTAGAGAATTCCAGTGATACCTTCCAGCCTCAATGGTTCTATATCTGAGATGTTAAGGGTTTGTTCCCGTCTTAATCACAGAATGCTTCTTTTTCCCAAACACTTCACTAATGCCTTTTTAAAATAATTCACACAGTATCTAGAAAAAAAATTAAAAATTACAGATCTGTGGTAACTGGAAAATACAGGAACATAGGACTGAACAGGGCAGTTTCTGTTCTATAGACTTACCTGTTTGTACCTCTTACAGAAATAACCTTGTTAAGAGATCCGAAGGACTACAGCCAGGTAGTGTAGAAAAGTAGGAGAAAAAGACCAAAGACCATTCCATACTATGGGAAGCAAATGATAATGTCACATCCTTATTACCTGGAGTGGATAATAATCCCATATATTATTTATTTCAGCATCTGGATCTGGATGAAGTTTTTGTGAAAGAAAAGAGAGAAACTGAAACTTTCTAGCCAGGATAGTCACTGCTAGTGTCCTAGAAATTTTTGGAATCAGAAGAAGTGAGATTATAAAGAAGAGGAAAAAAGTAATACCCAGGAAGGCTCAGGCGGGATACCAGATTAAAAACAACTTTGAAAATAAGCAAGTTCCATGAGAAGAATTGTACTGGTGTAAAGAATTTGAAATCTGTGCCTGTTTAAACGATACAACTGAAAACTAAGTATTTTAGTTTACGATCCTAAGACTCCTTTTTCAAAAAGGCTACTCTTATTGTGTCTTTCCTAGTCCTGTTCCAGGCCTCCATATAGTTCTCAAGTTATCTTGGGTGTTTCTTTATAAGCATAAAGAAATATTTGTCCAGATTAAGTTTGACTTGCTGTTTGTTTCTTTTTGTACCATGGCTTGACAGTATCATGCAAAACAATCAGGCAAGAAATTGTGTTTTGAACCATAATTCTTCTTGGATGCTGTGTGTCGGATAGTCTAACAAATACCTCCCACCTGCCTTCTGCTATCTTAAGGAAAGAAAATTCACTCAGTCAAAATCTGGCTCCCTGATTTTTACATAGCCAGGTAAATAGTTTTCAGTAATTGCAGAGAAAAAATTAAAAACTGCTGAGACAAAGCATATTTCACTGCTTCTTTCGTAACTTTCAACTGATTGCAGCATAAACCTGGAAAGTTTTTATCTTCCAATTAATTTAACATAAGATGTAAGCAAGTCTAGGAACAATCTCACACAATTCTCTAAATAATGGCTGAATAAAATATATATAAAACATGCAAAATGCTACCTGAATTTAGAATTCCGCTGACCATTTTATTAGCTATTTATTATTATCTAGACAATATTTGTAATTTTATTGTATTCTTAACTATATATTAGTCAAGGAGTTCAATATAATTTCTCCTAATGTGTAACAGTCGTAAATTATTCTACAGTTCCTCTTTGCTTTCTTTCCTTAATATGTATTGTATAATAGAAATCACTATGTTAATTTGTTTTACTTTTTAGCTTTGAATAATCAGCTTAGACCAGTATTTGATTCATCTTATCAAACTGAGGGAGCATTTCTAAAGCTTTTAATTGTAGCATTGCTGAAAAAAAAAAAGGTGCGGTTTAAAATGATTGCGAAGATTAATCAAATCAATAGTATTGATTTCAATTTAAGGCTTTATTTCATTTAGTAAAGATCTACCACTTATCTAGAAGCAAGACATAAACATATAGAGATAATAACACCAAGTAATATTTTTTTGTTTTTATTTCTAATATAATCAATCTCATGTCCAGCACTCTGAAGAGGATCTGTCCATGAAGTAATAAATTTTTCAGCAGAAAAATTGTATTTGTTTTAGATATCTTAAATAGTCACCTAGTCAGGTACCCTTTTATGTTCTAAATTCTATTTTTTTTATTAGCGTTATACTTTCAGTAACAATTAATAATCAGCACAAGGAAACCACTTGTCTATAGAAATGATCTGTAATATTGATGTAAGCAGAAATCTCATCCCACTGCATGGTCAGAATCATACAGTAGAATGGTTTGTGTTAGAAGAGACCTTAAAGATCCCTGCCACAGGCATAGACACCTTTCATTTGACCAGGTCCAATCCATTCTGGCCTTGAACAACTACAATGGTGGAACAGTCACAACTCTAGGCAACCTGTTCCAGTGTCTCACTCTGCTCATCTTAAGAAATGTCTTTCTTGTATCCAATCTAAGTTTTCCCTCTTTTAGCTAAACATCATTGTTGATTGTTCTACAACTACCAGCCTTGGTAAAAAAAAAATAAAAAATCTCTAATATAAGTCCCCTTTATATATTGAAAGGCTGGAATAAGGTCCCCCCCAGAACCTTCTTTTCCCCAGGCAAATTAACTTCATCTCACTCAGCTTTTCTTCATAGTGGAGGTGTTCTATCCATCTAATCATTTTGTTGCTCTTCTCTGTGCCTGTTGTGAGAGATGCATGTCTTGTAATGGATACCCTGGAATTGCCTGGAGTACCCCAGAACTGCCTGGATTAGCCCAGATGGGGTCTCTACAAACAGGAGAAGAGAGACAAAACCGTCTCCCTCATCCTGCTGGCTTTTCTTCTTTAGGTGCAGTCTAGAGTAGAATTGTGCAATTGCACATTGTCAGCTCATTCATTTTTTCATCCATCATCAGTATCTCCAAGCCTTTCTCTGCATGACTGCTCTTATCCTATTCATTAGTGATCCTCTGCTGATATTACATTATGCCCAATAGGTTGCTCAGCAAAATTATGGATGCCCCAACACTTCAGCTGTTCAAGGTCAGGTGGGATAGAGATTTGAGATACCTAATCTAGTGTCAAATATCCCTGCCCATAGTGTGTGGGGTTGGACGAGATAATCTTTAAAGGTTTCTCACAAGCTACAGAATTCCATCATTGTATTATTTCCCTGGCCCAGATGCAGGTCCTTGCACTTGGTTGTGTTGAATTTCCTGAAGTTGACATAGGTCCACTTCTCAATTTTTTCAAGGTCCTTCTTGAGCCAATCAAGGTCCTATGGCTCATGTGTTGTAGTATACTTTTCTTCCTGTGATACATAGATAGAAAATAAACCAGAGTAATTAATCAACTGTATAGGCTATAAGGTCAGAACACCGGTTTCATGTAATTTGACCTTTTGTGCTACACATGTGTTAGGTGCTTTTCACATCAATTCTGCTTCCAACTGGAGTTTTGCTTTTAGATAAGTATTTTGTCTTGGTTTGGAAACTATAAAGAATTTATTACAAATCATACAAGTTGCATTGTTGCTTAACAATACTAAGTAAATTTTGTTTTACTTATGGAATAGATTTCTGTAAGTTTATCTTAAATTCAGTTTACCACAACTCTAGGGGGGGGGTTCTTAATATTTGGGATTTCACTATAGCTAGGTAGCTGAGTAACTTAGAATATTAAGAGCAGAAAACGGCCTGTCCTTCATATGTTTGCATTCCTCTGTATAGATAAAGAGGTAGCTAGACCAAAACATAAGAGCTGGGCTACGAGGCCTGGGGGGAACTAACAGGGGGTGGGGATAGGCAACAAGGGACCATTCTGTTGGATGTTTTGGGGGCATAGTAGTAAGCTGGGGTTTAGTTGGATAGATGAAAGGGGGGGGCACTAGAGGTTATAAAATTGGAGAGACTGTTATGAATTTCCTCTTTTGGATCATCGAACATCACCAGTAAAGCTGCTCTCTCCCTGCACTGCGAGTCCTGTCTCACTTCTTATCTTGGCCCAGCCGGGGCCTGACAGCAACATATTAGGGTGACTAATTCTTTAATGTCATATTTCTATATATGTTTATAGTTATAGGATTTTCTCAGCTTCGCATTGTCATTTTATGTGCTCCATATATTTTCTGTGATTCTATTCACATACCTTTTCCAACAATTTAAATTTTCTTTTGAGTCTTTATGTGTTTTCTCCACTAATCATGGTCACCTCAACTGTAAATGATATATCTAAGAACAGTTCTATATAGAGGGACGAGAGATTCAACTTATGTTTACTAAGACTGTTGCTTACACAAGCAGTTGTTACAATATTTTTCTGGGCACAGTGGTCATTTGTGGTCTGCTTTTATTTACTTAAGTGACAAAACTGGCAGCCTATACGCTTGAGTTGAACTACAATAGTGAACAAAAGTTTTAGTTTCTAACATAATTTCCTAAACCAAGCAATCCCAATGAAGTTATTGCTTTAGAAATGAGTAAATAAAACTACTATTATGAAGAGGAATATTTCACAATACCTTTTTCATCTTGCATTTTTCTTCACATTTATTTAATTTAAATTTGTTAAAAAATTCTTCTAAACTGAACTTTTCCTAATTTGGAAATAATACTGAAAAGGAACTTTGAAATTAGGTTTTAATTATTTCTTTACTTTTCTAACACACAGAGTCAATGTAACACT
This sequence comes from Neodrepanis coruscans, assembly GCA_013400695.1. NCBI lineage: Eukaryota > Metazoa > Chordata > Aves > Passeriformes > Philepittidae > Neodrepanis > Neodrepanis coruscans. Next base: position 9,182 of record VYZS01039581.1, on the reverse strand, counting down.
TTCACAAAAATTTTATTAAGCTTTCAATGCCCTCTTTGTACAGGGAGTTATTCTCATAATTTAGAAGCACCTTAAGCAGTATTTTTGTATTTGATGGATGTGCTATTCAGGAAAGCTCTTTTCTTTGGATCTTTTGGCAGTGAATAAATTAAATGCAATTACCTTTGATCTAAATACTTAAGCTATAAAATAATTGAAGTATACCTCTTGAATCAGTTGATGATAGAGTACTGCACAGAAATAAAACAGACTTCCTGAAGTCATATGTCATATAGTCAGATATGGACATAGTGATGCCTGAGAATGACAGATCTTTTTTCTATTGAATTCACAAAATCATGGAAATAGCGGGGTTGTAAAAGACCTCTGGAATCATCAAGTCAAACTTTTGACGTAACATCATCTTGTCGACTAGACCATGGCACTAAGTGCCACGTCCAGGCTTTTCTTAAACTCCTCCAGGAACACTGACTCCACCACATCCCTGCTCAGTCCATTCCAATCACTTTTTTTGTAAAAAACTTCTTCATAATGTCCAGTCTAAACCTCATTTGGCACAGCTTAAGAATGTCCAACTGATGATTGCCTAGGAGAAGAGACAAATACCCATCTGGCTATGACTTCCTTTCAGGTAGTTGTAGAGAGTGATAAGGTCTCCCCTGAGCCTCCTCTTCTCCAGACTAAACAATTCCAGCTCCCTCAGCTGCTCCTCATAGGATTTGTGCTCCAGACCCTTTATTCCTCTTCACTGGACACTCTCCAGCACCTCACTATCCTTCTAAGTGGAGGAACCCAGAACTGGACGCAGTACTCATGGTGCGGCCTAACCAGTGCTGAGTACAGTGAGAGAATCACTTCCCTAGTTCTGATGGCTACACTATTCCTGGGATGTCATTGGCCTTCTTTGCCACCTGGGCACACTGCTGGCTTATGTTTATGCTGCTGTCAATCAGAACACCCAGTTACCTTTCTGCCTGACTGCTCCCCAGTCACTCAGTCCCCAGCCTGTAGCGCTGCATGGAGTCGTTGTGACCAAAGTGCAGGACCTGGCACTTGGATTTGTTAAACATCATGCAATTGGATTTGGCCTGTCAATCTAGCCTGTCCAGGTCCCTCTGTGGAGCCCTCTTACCCTCTAGCAGAACAACACTCCCCCCAGTTTGGTGTCATCTGCAAGTTTGTTGATGGTAGACTTGGTCTCCTCATTCAGATCATCAATAAAGATTAAATGTGATTGGGCTCAACACTGATCCCTAGGGGACACTGCTAGTCACTGGCTTCCCACTAGATGTAGCACCATTTACCACCACTCTCTCAACCCAGCCATCCAGCTAATTCTTAACCCACTGAAGGGTGCACCTGTCCAAGCTGTGAGCAGTAAGCTTTTCCAGGAGTATGCTGTGAGACATGGTGTCAAATGTTCTGCTCAAGCCCAGTCCTTAATATACAGAGCAACCCCTCCACCTCTCCTACCTCACCTGTCTCTTCTGAAGAGCGTGTACCCTTCCATTGCAGCACTCCAGTCATGGAAGTCATCCCACCACATTTCCACGATGGTGACTGTAAGACTTCAAGTCTGGAGCTACAAGCTCACCAAAGGGTTTTACTTTAAAAATATAAAAGGATCCACACAATATCCACCCTCCAAACATCTTAGAAAAGCCTTCAGATTTTTTAACACCTTAAGAGAGAGCACAAAGGAGAAAACTTGGAGTACTTGATAAAACCTTAAAGGTTAACAATCAACCAAAATAAAGCATCCTACAAGGTGTTGACTCAGCACATACTTATATATATAACTTACCAAAACCCAACTTATTTGATAGTCCCACTACCCAAAATATTAAGGAAGCAGATTAAAAGAAAAGATAGATAAAAGAAGAGAGCTACCGTTCCTAGACCCAGAATGGATCCAGCTGCAGGAGTCTAGAAAATCGTGATTTCAAATGTGGTGATTACATGTCGTTGGTTTTATCTGCTCTGACCTGCTGTGGCCACCACTCCCAGGCAGGACTTCTGGCCCACTGCTACTCTGGACCTCCAGGGTGACATGTGAGGTGGTGTTCTCACTGTGCCAGCCAGTCCAGGGTTGGATTAAGGGCTCTGAGGTGTGATGTAGGCTGTTCTTCTGGGCTGCCTTTGACCAACAGCTGCTCTGGGGTTGCTGATGGGTCTCGCAGGGGCTGGCATATGGGACACGGCACTACCTCATCTCCATGAGATTCAACTTGTCCCCTCCCTGTCCCCCCGACACACACACTTCAGTCGCTCCGAACCAATAACTAATAAAATAATCCACTGTCTCACAGCAATTATGTCATAGCTTTCCTGCTGTACAATGGCTTCTGGCTCCTTTTGTTTGTTACCCATATTGCTTGCATTGGTTTACATGCACTTCAGCTGGGCTGTTGATTTCACCCCTAACTCAGGCCTACCACACAAGTTTTCATCTCTGGAGTTCCTGATTTCATCTCCTGCTCCCTTCAAACCTAATTTAAAGCCCTCTCAATGAGCCCTGCCAACTCACGGTCTAGAATCCCTTTGCCCTTGTTAGATAGATGAAACCCACCTGATTTCATCAGGCCTGGTGCTGTAAAACTTAACCAACGATAAAAAATACCCAAAATTCTGCTGATGGCACCAAACTTTAAGCCACTTGTTGATAACACAGGTTTTCCTGTTCCTTTCATCATTCATCCCTGCTATTGAAGGAATTAAGCAGAACACCATGAGTGAAATGGAAGTGACTGACAACGTTTCGTATAGCTGATTTTCTGTTTAGTAACAGCACAAGGTATTTTTTTCAGCATATCACAGGGCATAATTGCTTACATTAAACATAATTGCTATATGTTTAATCCTTTGTAATCCTTTAAACCATATATTTAATCCTTAGCACAATAACACCTTTTTGACTTGTAATTTGCAGCATACTTTTAAGGACAAAGAAATTAGACAATACTTCCAGGAAGGATACAGCACTCCAAGAACTCCAAACAACATTATAACTATGAAACCATGCAGATTGTACAAGTATCGTTCACCCACATTCACTATGTTAGATTGCATACCAACAACACTTATTCAATAGTTCATATGCAGCAATCACGTATTTTAAAAAATCTACAAAACTCATTAGGATTTAGAGATTTGGATAAGGACCTCTATGGAAAGTGGCCATTGAAATGGTGCAGTCTGCATACTAGACAGTTGTGTTGAATATTATCAAATAATTCAAGTAATTGTCGTTCTAATTTCAAACACTGAAAAACTTAATATGAGGCTTATAAGAACAACAAACCAATATACATTTACAATACTTTTCATTTACATGGCCAGTGGTAAAAATGCCATTATAGATATATTAAATTGGGAGTTTTTTTATTACCATTAAGCAATGCCATTTTACCTAATATTATTTACAATGGTTTGAGATGTTGGTTGTGGATTTTCTTTGGGTTTTGGTTTTTTTTCCCAATAAGATGTCAATTTTATCATTCACTGGTGTTACATGCACTTCAAAGATCTCTGCCTAGAATACACAGAGATACAAATCACAGAATCACAGAATCAACATATATATCTTTATAAAGACTAGTAATTTACCACTGCTTTCAGGATATGGATTCTTTATAAGAGAAACAAGAACTATACTAAAGAAATTAAACCACTGAACAAAAACTAACAGCGTTCCAAAATCTAGTCTTTGTATTTATGGCACCTAATCATCTGTTCTAGTAAAAAGGCTGGGTAGATAATGGAGACGGAATCCCAAAATGCAACACATAAGAAAATTCTTTAAAAAGTGATGCTCTGGGTATAGCTCTATTTCCCACCTCCAGAGAAGATTTGTACCAGAGGCTAGAAGCAACATTTTAGCCACAAGCAGCCTTTCTCAGGAGTGTACTTTGTATTTAATAAAGAACATATTTTTTAGACAATTTATTTTATAGTGATCCCTGATACAGTCATCCGTGTTTGAACTGCTACCCACTTTTGAACACAAACGATGTGGAGATAAAGCAACAAGTATTATGACTGAAGTCTTCTTCCACTGTTCATAGTAATTAAAAGTGAAGATATGTGGCTTAAGGCTTTAAAGCTAGAGACATAATAGTAATATGAACTAGATATAAAAACACATGGAATGACTTAACTAGTTATATATAGCATATATAAGGAATATATGTTTTGAGAGCTGTTCAGATTTTCTTTTAATTGCTTTGGTAACTGAATTTTCTGCATGATAATACCAGAGTAATAACTGATGGCTATTTGACAGTAAAAATACCCAACTTTTTGGACAATCTGCAATATGGCTAACCTAAATCTCTGAACTGCTGGTCACCATTTCTCAGCACTGATGTTATACTACAACTTGTACACAAAATTCATCAACAGGGCAACTTTTGGTATTTTTTTTTATATGTTACTCACATCATCTTATGGTTAGATTTTGTGCCCCAAAATAAAAACAACAGTTGGCATACCGGTTATTTATTGTTAACACATATATCTGCATAATTTCTGGTATCTTCCAGGCACTAAATTTAACTTGCTTTTCAACTGAAAATTTAACAGTAAACTCTTCTGTAGTGTCTGCCCTACTTATTTCTATAACTTCATACATCTTCTACCTCCCTCTGAAAACCATGCACAATTCTTTGCATCCTTTTATTTTTCTTNCTGCTCACACGTATACACCCATCCCTACTCAAACATGCATATATGCAAGTATATATATATATATATATATATATATATATAACCTGTCATCAAACAAACAAACAAGCAAACAAACACACAAACAAGCAAGGAAGTTCAAGGTTTTGTGGGTATTAGAAGTGTTATAATTAGGACTGAAATTAACTATTAGTCAGTTGAGAATTCTGCCTTATTATTTTTAAATTAGTTTCTTTCATCAGTAAATTCTTGGGTAAGAGGGAGACTATGATAAAATGTTGGCTATCACTCTCCAGACTTGTTTAGTTTTGTTTACAATTAAATGGATATGTGAATAGAGGATCCAACCATTTCACTTTTTCAAACTATCATTCATCAAAGATTAGTGAGACTTCCCACTTGTCTGTCTGTAGCCTTCGACATGATCTCATTATCAAAATAATCTCACGATCTCATTGATATTTTTGAAAGCAAAAGAAAATAAAATATCTCACAGCTATTTAATCAGTATGAACCTAAATATTAAAGAAGATTTTTAACTGCCTACTTGCTAATGACAGAGAATACACATAGGCTACCCTATTTCCAGTAGCAGCATCTCTAACAAGAAACTGTAAATCCCACAAGAATCCCGATTTTCATTAAATTGCCAAAATTTTATTGTTAGGAATCAAGATTTATATGGTAAAAACATTTTGGAAATTGTTTGACAAGATAGATACCATTAAACAGTTGTGCATTTTTAACTAACATAAGAGCACAACGTCAATGGAACTAAGCCTAAGAACATTTACATTTTCATTGCCTTTACATCAGTAATATAAGAACAAAATCAGCTACTCCACAAAACAGCATTGTTTGTAAACAAACTAACATTAAATGAAGGAAAATGCCAAATTCATTCTTCACTACAGAACTCATGTTGCATTAATAAAATTAAAATTGTGAAGTCCATCCTTCTAGGATTGAATACTTATCCTGCCCCATCATACAAATATATATATATATTTCACACATTTCTGCATGTCTTCATAAAATATGAAGACATGTATCACTTAAGAACCTGTATGAAGTAGAGATAAATTATCACTTGATTCCTTTCTTAAGGAAAGAATTGTGAAATAAATGCTCACATATTCTTAAATTTGTTTTTCATTAATTAAGGTATACTTACTATTTATTCTTTTTAAAAAAAGAGAAAAATAGGGAAATCTAACACCATAGTTTTAAATATAGGTATTACGATGAGGACTCTGTTGACAAATACGGAACAACTCTATAATTATATTTATTCATCATGCCTTCTATAATTAAAAAAAACAAAAACAAAAATAAAAATAAAAACAAACCAACAACATTTAAAACACAGGGATTTTTGTGCAAGGGGATGGAAGATGAGAGGATTTGTGGAGGAATATGAAAGCAAAAAAGGTTTAGATGGAGCAGAAAAGACCTCAAAAGATATGAGAATGCATCCTGGCTTGGGAACAGTGCCTGGTATGATTTGAAAAATGTGAACATATATCCTCAGGCACGCACATATATAGATGCCTGTGACTGAAAACTTAATGCAAGTCTAGTGTTCATGAAGTTCTGTCTTTTGTTTGGTCCCAAAAAGCAGAACTTGGATTTGAGAACTGGGTTGCTGATTTTTTTTGCAAATATTGTAAACCAATGTTCCATGCCAGACTATCTAAGTTACTGTGAGAGAAACCCTTGTTGNATAATACCAGAGTAATAACTGATGGCTATTTGACAGTAAAAATACCCAACTTTTTGGACAATCTGCAATATGGCTAACCTAAATCTCTGAACTGCTGGTCACCATTTCTCAGCACTGATGTTATACTACAACTTGTACACAAAATTCATCAACAGGGCAACTTTTGGTATTTTTTTTTATATGTTACTCACATCATCTTATGGTTAGATTTTGTGCCCCAAAATAAAAACAACAGTTGGCATACCGGTTATTTATTGTTAACACATATATCTGCATAATTTCTGGTATCTTCCAGGCACTAAATTTAACTTGCTTTTCAACTGAAAATTTAACAGTAAACTCTTCTGTAGTGTCTGCCCTACTTATTTCTATAACTTCATACATCTTCTACCTCCCTCTGAAAACCATGCACAATTCTTTGCATCCTTTTATTTTNAATATAAGAACAAAATCAGCTACTCCACAAAACAGCATTGTTTGTAAACAAACTAACATTAAATGAAGGAAAATGCCAAATTCATTCTTCACTACAGAACTCATGTTGCATTAATAAAATTAAAATTGTGAAGTCCATCCTTCTAGGATTGAATACTTATCCTGCCCCATCATACAAATATATATATATATTTCACACATTTCTGCATGTCTTCATAAAATATGAAGACATGTATCACTTAAGAACCTGTATGAAGTAGAGATAAATTATCACTTGATTCCTTTCTTAAGGAAAGAATTGTGAAATAAATGCTCACATATTCTTAAATTTGTTTTTCATTAATTAAGGTATACTTACTATTTATTCTTTTTAAAAAAAGAGAAAAATAGGGAAATCTAACACCATAGTTTTAAATATAGGTATTACGATGAGGACTCTGTTGACAAATACGGAACAACTCTATAATTATATTTATTCATCATGCCTTCTATAATTAAAAAAAACAAAAACAAAAATAAAAATAAAAACAAACCAACAACATTTAAAACACAGGGATTTTTGTGCAAGGGGATGGAAGATGAGAGGATTTGTGGAGGAATATGAAAGCAAAAAAGGTTTAGATGGAGCAGAAAAGACCTCAAAAGATATGAGAATGCATCCTGGCTTGGGAACAGTGCCTGGTATGATTTGAAAAATGTGAACATATATCCTCAGGCACGCACATATATAGATGCCTGTGACTGAAAACTTAATGCAAGTCTAGTGTTCATGAAGTTCTGTCTTTTGTTTGGTCCCAAAAAGCAGAACTTGGATTTGAGAACTGGGTTGCTGATTTTTTTTGCAAATATTGTAAACCAATGTTCCATGCCAGACTATCTAAGTTACTGTGAGAGAAACCCTTGTTGAAATTATGTTTTGTTGTATCCCTAAGGCTGCAATGTTCTTTTAATTGAACTTCTAGATTTCTTAAACCTTAAGTACACTGAAGTGCTGCCAGCTGACAAGGCCAGCAGTTAGAAACAAGAATAAGTGAGTAGCTGGTTTATTGGCAAGAGGAATTAGTCTGTGATCCAAGTTCTTTACATCCAGAAGTCATCATTTGGCTGATTACATTCTAGCCTGCTTTGAGACAGGCCTGATTACCTTCAAGGCAAAAGCACAAGGAAGAAGTAGTGTCCAACTTGCCCAAACTAAGCCTGGAGAGAAAAGACTATCCTATGTCTCCAAAATTGAAGAGGAACAAAGAGAATAATATCAGTAAGTAAATTAACTGGAAGATATCTCACCCAAACCAGCTATTTTCAGACAGGTGGTACAAAAGAAAGTGCATAGATACTCATTTTCAACATGGTTGCAATGCTTGGTAACATATGCGAGTCCTAAAAAGATCATGTCTATATTGTGCTTTGGTCAAAATTGACAGTGAAAGCATATGCACTCCCTTGAATCCAACTGGAAGGTAAAAGAGAAAGGGGATTTCAAAGGCAGCTGTAGATACAAAAGGAAAAGAAAAGGTTTTTCTTTTAAAATCATTGCACAGTACCTGTTCTTGAATGTTATACTTCAGACATACTGAAAAAAAAAATGCTAATACCTCACCTATGAAAATCAAATTTCTTAGTAGGGATCCAAGAAATTTACAGAAGAATAGAAATATTTCAATTTACTACTCGCTTATGAAGATCTCAAAACTTTACTCCATTTTAGCAACCTTGTTTTAGCTAGCTAAACAATGAACCATGAACAGGCTTGCTTTAGGGTATTTTTCCTGTCAGTGAAAAAGAAAGGTGTCTCTAGAGAGTGTTTCAGAATACTGCAGACTAAAATAGAGAAAAAGCCTGGTTTATTAAAAGTAATGCTACTAAGTTAACAGCATGCCAACTGTCTAGAGAGTAGCTGTAGTCAGTTTTTCATGGATGCCATGTAAGACTTAGGATGTTAGAGAGCACTGAAAGAATAAATACGAGTTTATAAACTAGATTAAAGAAGTACCTTCTATTTTATTTTCCTTCTACTTTTAGGAAGGAGATCTAAATTTCACTGTAAGCTAAAATAAAATAAATACATGTTTTTGTAGTACTTTGGAACAAGAAACTAAATTCAATCTTCAATCACATTCTTTCAATTCAAATTTAGAAGATGCCTTTGACATCATCAGCCAGCTTTTCAACAAAAAGCATGCAGTTAAGTCAAAAGGTAGGAATTATTTGATCTATATTTTGTTGATAGTTACCTTTTTCATCTTCAGTGCAAGATCAGAAAAGTTCAATGAAAAATATATATCTAGTGGTGTAGGTCACCATTTCTGCATTTTCAGTCCAGCTCTATCATAAGCTTGTA
>VYZS01039580.1:0-18820 GCA_013400695.1 Neodrepanis coruscans | reverse complement strand
TTTTTTACACCAGTGTTCTCTGCTGGTGTTTACTCTTTCCTTTATTACCATCTCTAAAATAATCCACATTCTGGAGTTACAGAAGAGGATTTGGTTTTGTCTTTGTCACTGGGATTGAATCCTCACTTGGGAAGGTGCAAGAAACTTCCTACTGCAAACTGGGATGTCTTTTGCCACTGTCTTTAGGCAATTCTGTGTGTCATCAATATTTTTGTCCTGGTAACCCTGTTCTTCCATGTGTTTTCAACATCCCACCAAAACCTTTCTTTCTGATTTCCGACTATTATGATTTTTTTTTCCTTTAACTTGATTTTCACGTTTTTTAGCCAAAGTCCCTGTTGGCCCTCAGGCAGCAGCACATCACTGCTCTGCTGTGCAGGGTCTGGGTGCAGCTGCAGTTCCTGTGTCACCTTAAAGGTTTCCTTGCACTTCTGCTTTGTTCTCTAAGCAACCTCCAGTTTGTATTTTTCTCTTTCTGTATTCTTCTCTTGTGACCATCTGTATTTTTGCATTCTGTCCCTTGTGCTGCTCTTCCCCTTGTTCTGAGTGACCTCTGTTTTCTGTCTCAAATCTGCAGCTTTCAGCATTTGTGTGTTGGCAGTGGCAGACTCTGGACTCCTCTGTGGCCTTGCTGTATCTCACAAGTCAGATTTTGGGTGGATAATTGAGTTTTCCTTTGCAGTGTATGGAAAAATGTCCTAGAGAGGTTCTGCTGAAAAAAAGCCAAGTTATTGTGAGCCAAGGCACATTTTTTTATAATCCTGGTCTCAAAACTGCCGTGCTTGGTAAATGGAGAATTATCTGCAAAGAGGATTAAATAATATTCTGAAAGAAGATGAAACAAAGCTGGAAATTAGTTCAGTTACTTCCTAAATAAATACCACAGGGACTTCAATCAGTCTTCTTTTAATCTGTTGTAAATGACACCCTCACTTTCTCCTGGTGGAAGCTGAGACAGCAGAGTGGATGTCACAGGCTTTGCTGTAACTGTTGGTATTAATTCCTTATTACAGAGAGGTTTCATAGATCAAACATGCCATCAAGTGGGAAACAGAGGCTGATCTCCAACGCTAGTTAAGAAATTGGGTAAAAAATGAATGCATTGTTTTATAATACGTTATTTCTCTATGTGATAGTGCAGCAGTTGATCCCAGAGAGCTTCCAGCATCTCCTCCCTTCCTTACAACAGCAGCATTTGCTCACAGGCACTTAAAACAGTAACATACTTTCTTATTCCTATCTCTTCCTAATGTGATGGCAGCCAAAATCAAATGGGTCTCTGACACATGTGGGTTTCTCTACAGTTGCTGGTATTCATGCACAGAAACTGGGATACATTGATTGGATTCACAGATTTTAGTTGTCATTCATTGCTCCTCTTGGTAGACAAGACCCTCCTGATTCCTTTTTCTGCACTGAGAAATAACTTGGGGGTTATACCCATAATTTACAGGAAAGCCAGATGAAATATAGTTTAAGGGCCCAATTTTCAAAAAATAACCCAGGCTCTTGCAATTGCAAATCAATAATAGTTTTGATCTCCCCTGTAGCCTCCTCCACTTAAAAGTCTGGGGAATTGAAAAAGAAATAACTTTGAAGAATTTTCAACCAGAAAATTGCTGGTTTGGGGTTTTTTTTTCAGGCAAAAGTGAGGACAATACTTGGAAGAAGAGACAGATTTCAAGGATCTAAACATGGCATGGGCAGAGGGGATAAAGGGGTGATGTTATGGCTGAGCTGTTCATGAAATTGTCTTGATGCTTGAGATGAAAGGAGCATCATCACTTTACATTATCAGGGCAGGCAGGATCAGGAATTAAAATTAGGTCAGAAATAGCTGAAGGTTGTGATAAGACGATGACATGTGGTGCAGAATGAGAAGTACAAGCAGTCTGTAGATGGGAAATGCTGATACATCCTTCTGCATCCAGACTCTCCTGTTGTCACCAGACCAGTACAGCCAATTCTGCAGTTAGCTTTGAATTCCAGCCATGGAATCGTGGAATGGTTTGGATTGGAAGCTCCAAAGGCTCCTAATACAGAGAGTGATTGTCCAGCTGCTGCAGAGATGGATATTAAAAAGTGATTGTAGGAGATCTGTGCCTTCCTCAAAGGCCAATGTAAAATGTCAGAGCCTTTTGTTATTGGGTCAGTGATAAGACCCAAAAAATCTTAAAGAAATGTAGGAATGTTTTAATGGAAGATTCTTTCTTTATCAGTCATAGAGACTGTGGAGAAAAAGGGGTTTATCTGTGGAAATATCTAGTGAACAATTATTGCTAAGGGAAGAAAATACATTAATTTCTACCACTTGTTTGTTGTTCTCAGAGAGACATAAGACTCTGCTGTTCCTTTACATGTTTTCAATGTGACTTCCATCTGTTGTTACAGGAAAGAACTGGAAAAGAGGTCAGATAGCACCAGTGAAACCTTAGATGACAATAGAAGGCAGCAGAAATCTGCATTACAAATTTTGCTCTCTTTTTTTTTTCTGCTCTCTACCAACACAATTTTGATGAATTTTCCAAAGAATTCGTATTTAGCCTTAGTCTGAGCCAACACCAAAACCATGGACATTAAAGTTGTCATTTTAGGGTCCTGTGCTTTATTCTCCAGTGGTCACTTGTGCCTTGGCAGTAGAAGAGAGCTCAGGATGGCAAAGGGGACAGTGCTACAGCAAAATAATTAAGCAAGGGGAGTCAATTTGAAAGGCACTGCTGGATTGCTCTGGCTGTTGCAGTGTTAGGATTTTTTCCTCCAAAAGTTTTAGTGGGCCACCTCTTTGCCCCTTTGAAGGTTCAGGATTATTGTAACTGATGTTCTGACTAACACAGCAGCTCTCAGCCAAACTAAGCCTCCAAAGCTGTGCCTGGTGTCACAAAAGAGAAGCTGTCTTTGAAATGTCATTTGTGTCCTGATAATAATTTCAATCAAATTAGACAATCCTTGAGTGTTTGATCCAAAGGAAGGCATTCTGAGCTGTTGCTGACTCCAAATGCTCATTAACAAGTTAACTCCTTTCCCCTGATTTTTTTTCTGCCTCTTCCTTCTCCCTCCCTGTTTTACCAAGGTCTGAGTTGCCCAGACCCTCAGAAATCTGGGTTTGAGGAGCTAATGAACCCTTTAAGGACCCATCTGGGATATTGTGTGGCAAACACATGGTGTGCTGAGAGAGACATTTGGGAAGGCAGGGCCAGGGACACAAGCTCAGTCCTTTCTGCCTGCAGACCTGGGGACCACCCTGACAGTGAGTGGTCTGCTGGGAAAGGGCAATTTATATCTTCAGTTTTCAGTCTGCTTCAAGTTTAAATTGTGAAAAAGTTTCTGCCAGCCTGTTAACTTGCTGCACTGACTTAGCTCATTGGGGAATAAAGTTTTTATATATATATATATGTATATATGAAAACTTGGAATACTTTCTATATATGTGAGGGGTGAACCATGATTTAAAGACAGGGATGAAACTGCTCTTGCTACCAGGACAATTAGTTTCTAGTCTCACTGCCTCTCTCTGCCAGGAATAATTCAGGATTGCCCAAGAAAAAAGATTAAATTCCTTTGGTGTCTGATAAAACACAAATGACAAATGTTCATAATACAAGAGGACTTTGAGAGTCATGAAAGGATCTGCTGTTGTTTGGCTTTTTCAAGTTTGGCTGCATCATTCAAAGACCTCCACAGCAGAAATTAAAAGCTACATGGGGGGGTTTTAAATCTTAGAGAAGCCACTGACAGTGTTTTTCTGCTAAAAGCCAGTCTTGGATGTAATTTTTGAAGGACAATATGCAGTGACCTGACAGCAATCCTGTTTGAGGCTTGTAATGAAAGATCAGTTGTGTTGAACCTGCAGGGCATTTGCTTGTTTTTCTAAAAATTGGTTTTCTCCCTTGAACAAAATATGTTTTTAAAAAAATTATCATTCTAACTATCTTTAAATAAAACAACTCTATATCCTATTTAACTAGGATGTGCCTTCTCTGTAGAGAAGGCTGATCACACCCAGGAAAAGTGATTGATTCTTGTCAGATAATGTCCCAAGGATGAGCCCCAATACATCAGGTTTAGTGTTTGGCTGTTGTGTTAAGTGCTCAGATGAAGGAACAGGAGGTGCTGGTTGTTAGGGAGAGGATGGAGAGCTTGACAGCATCTGAAAACTATTTCATTCCACAGAAACATAAATCCAGTACAGTTGTCTGAGGCACGTTCAAGCAGGAAGGGCCTGTCTGAAGAGTTTTTCATGGCCCAGTTGTAACTCAGAGAAGTTTTCCTTCCATTTGGTTTATTGAGCTTTGCTGTGCTGTGAGAGGTGTTTCCCTTGGCTTGGATGTTACCTGGGTAGTGATTTGCACTCCACATATGTCTAATATTTGAATTTTCTGTATAAAATCATTGGATCTGGTTACACTCATTCTTACCCAGTGACACATGAAAGACATTTAATGACTTCATAGTTTTCCCAGAGTGTCAGAATATAATTCATGTGTTCATTATGTGATGCATATGTTGAAAATACCCTGTCTTTCCATAGAACAGCTTGCAGAGATGATTTATGTTTTAGGAATAGGTACTATTCCTGGTTTTTAGGTAAATATTGTAGTCAGAGCTGTGGTTTCCTTTGGGTGTCAGTGTCATGAAGGATTCATGGGTGTAAAAATTTCATTTATAACAAATCAGGTGATGAGAAATATAAATGAAATGCAAACACCCTCCCTTCTCCCAGGGCTCTACTTCACTCCTGATTTTCTCCACCTCCTCCCCTGCAGTGGCACATTGGGATGGGGAATGGGGGCTGTGGTCAGTCCATCACATGTTGTGTTTGATGCTCCTTCCTCCTCGGTGACTGGACTCCTCACACCATTCCCCTGCTCCACACTGGGATCCCTCCTATGGAAGAGAGTCCTCCATGAGCTTCTCCAGCAGGAGTCCTCCCCTCTGGCACCTGGAGCACCTCCTGCCCTCCTTCTTCCTGCCCTGGGTGTCTGCAGAGCTTTCCCTCCCACTTGAGGTGCTCCCACTGTCGTGTGTCCCTCCTGGATCCAGCTGGCCTCAATCCCACTGGACACAGTGGAACCTTCCAGCAGCTTCTCAGAGATGCCACCCCTGTAGCCCTCCCTGCTACCAAACCATGCCACCCACCCCTGGCACAACCAGTGTGAATTACCTGGTTTGGGATCACCAAGAAAATAAAGCATGAAGGTAAAATCATCTGAGGTAAAATGCAGGCCTGGCTGAGCTGTGGTCCATAGCACTGTTTTAGCAATAGAGTAGTTTCAAGTGGGGAAGACTGTAAAGATGAGCAGCTATTATTAGCAAGGCTGCCTCTAAGAAGGTGTTTATTTTAGTCTTGCATGACTCATCCTTATTCTTACATAAAAGACAAGACAAAGTGCAGTTCACTGACTTTGGTCACTAATCAAAATACTGGCAAACCCTCAGAGTGCCTGATTTTTCTGTGCCTGTCTTTTTAATCTGTGTCTTGCTGCATGACAAAGGAAAGAAAATAGGTAACCACAGCTGATTGTTTCTGTGACTAAGTATTATCCAGGAAGCTTTTAACTAATACAGCACCTACAGTGAGAACAGTTGGGAAACTGTGGAACTCACAGTGAGGTTTTTCTGTTGTCTGCTGCTTTTTCCTGGCTCTCACAGGATGAAATCATTGCTTCCAGCCACATTCCATCTCCTGCAACCTTCCAGATGGGCCACAGTTATGTCAGACAGAATTCTTCATCTCTTCTTGATAAATTATGTGATAACCCTGGGGAGAGACTTAGGAAAAAAAAAAAGATAAATAAATCCAGTTATGCAGAGTTAAGTGAGAGGGTTCTTTATTATCCCAGGGGGTGGTGGGGATGCTGGATGGGGAGGCTGCAGTAACAAGCAGCCCATGTGGCTTTGTAAAGAGGGTGGTACTCATTTTAAAAGCCATGAAGAAGAAAACATAAAAGTAGCACATGCCTCAAGTCAAACCGAGCGTCATTTTCCAGTGGAAACAAAAATAAAAAACAGAAGCAAAGAGGGTAATTGGTAAGGCCTCAAGCCCCACTTGGTAATTAGGATTTCCTAATGGAATGATTTCAGAGGACTTTGCTAATGATTTGGTGGGAGCTGTGATGAATGCAGTATACAAGATTCAAAAAATAAACAGAGAATTAAAAATTAAAATACAAAAAAATAATAAGTAAAACCATAAAATATATGACTTGAACTGGGATGTTTTGAAAAGTGAAAGATTGCCTTGTGTTTTCCAGATGGGAGAAACTAACCCTAATNCAAAAAATAATAAGTAAAACCATAAAATATATGACTTGAACTGGGATGTTTTGAAAAGTGAAAGATTGCCTTGTGTTTTCCAGATGGGAGAAACTAACCCTAATTGTTTTATGACAGCCTTCAATCCCATCCTTCCTTTGTATTCTTGGCTTTTAAAATTTATTCATTTCACTCTCTTGTTTGGGACTATACTCTTCTGGCTGAAGACAACAGGCTCTGTCCTGCTTTAAGTGATGCTTTGTTAGGTAATTCGTGCCTTAACTCCTCAGTGGTCTGAGAAACTGTCCCTGGTTAAAGGAATTGGATCCTAATTCTTATTCATCCCTGTTTCACTGATAATTCAGTTGATCTTACTGAAGTAGGTGGGGTAAAGTTGGTGGAAAAGATTGTGTCTTTGCAGGATTCCAGGTCAGAGGGATCTGGAATTCCTGAAGGCTCAGTGCAGTGCAGAAAAGCTGAGCCATCGATGGTAACAGACTTCAGTGGCACCAGATTAAGGCTTTAATGAAATTATTCACAGAGCTCAGAACTCAGGCAGACTCCTTTGGGTTGGCTGTCAGACAAGAATGTATCTCCCATGCAGAGAAAGAATCATATTATCAAAATAAGGTAAAGCTTTAGTTGACTGATTTGTAAGTAGTAATATCACACCTGTACTGTTGTGATGGAGAATTTGGTTATAATCAGAAAAAGTCCTGTTAGGCCTCCTTCAGGTTCTGAAAGAGAGAAATTTCAATGGCTTAACCCCAAGATCCTCCCTGTTTTTTGGAGCTGTTATCAGTTCAGTCTTGGTGCAGATAGGGAATGACAAAGTTCCAATCTTGGCTTGGCTTCCAAAGTTTCAATATATTTGCTTAATTTTATATGCAGCAGGGACATATATTTGCCTCTACCCTGAGATAAACAGTCTGGGTTTGTGGGAAGGAGCCCAGCCTAGGGAAGGATGTCCATAGGTGATCTCTGAAGGTCCCTTCCAACCCAAACCACTCCGTGGGGCTGAGATTCTGTGATATGAATTATTTCTTTTGGAGCAATGGTGGAAATCTATGAGATGGTAAATGGAGAACCTGATGCTTTGAGGAGGCTGCATCATGTTTTCTGGGTCTTTGATCTCGAACCAAGGTGACAGAATGTCTGTTTTTAGAGTTCCTGCATCCACACAACTTATTTCAACTCATTTGCTAATATAATTAGCAGCATGGGTAGTTGTATGTCCTATAGACCTGGTACAGTCATACCACTTGAAAAAAAAGTGAGCACTCTAAGCAATGAGCAATGAAAGAAGCAAATAAATTCAAATTCTTAGTCTTTCACACAGCAATTTATCCCTAAGCAAGGAGATATGTCTAAAACATTGTAACAGTCTAAAGAGCACTGAGAAAACAGAAAAACAGTAAGTTGAGATGAAGCAGGCACCATGTAGGTAAAAGGGCTTTATAATGGTCCATTGATATGACAGTTTATTGTAGAAAAAAAGAATAGTCACAGCTTATATACCAGAGAACATCTAAGAATGCAGTTCCTGGCTAAATTAAAACCTGGTCTGGGATGTCTCACTGCAGATTTACCACCTTACTTAGAGTCTCTCTTAACTCCAAAATGCAGATTGCATGCAGGAAAAGAGATAGTTCTACCCCATTAACAGCCAGAAACTGCAAGCCTAATGGTATCTTTGACTTCATTTCTGAAAATGTGAGTGCACTGGGGAAGAGTGAGAGCTGATTTTGGAAACTTTCTCTCCCTCTGAGCAGTTTGAGGTGCAAGGAGGGGTGAGGTGTGTTGATGTGGCGTGAATTAGCCCGAGGGCTGCTCTGGCTGCCTCTCCTCAGGACTGCAGCCCGAGTGTCACCGGGATGTGCCCATCTCTCCGGGACAGCTCGGGTGCTCCTGGTGCAGCATCCTCACTCCCACACCTCGGGAATAGGCCTTTCTCCCTGTAAATCGCGGTGGTGGAAAAGATGGGGTGACCCCCAGTGGCTTAATGTGAAAAGGGGAGGAACGGGGACGTTCAGTGGGCACAGGGATTCCCAAAGAGACAACCACCAAGCCCATGGGAACAGCACAGGAATCCTTATTTGCCCCAACCTTGACATACAAAACCAGTGAATTTTACAACTGACTTGTTCCAGTTTTGGATGCAGTCGATTTCTGAATTAAACCGTGAGATTCAGTCTCTCCAGGAGTATAAAATTTCCCTCTCTTTCCTTCTGAGGAAGAACACTGAGGAGGAACTGCCCTGTAAACATGAGCAAAGTGCCTTTAAACCTTTCTGTTGAGACAACATTAAAACTGGAGTCAATGTGTGGTTAGAAGACTGGTTTCTTTTCCCAGTCCATTGTCCTGTTGTGTGTCCTGTTTTCAGGTAGCCCTGTTGTACCAACACTGGCCATCTGATGGAGTGAGCAAAGCTCTATCAGATTAGAGCTGCTCTTCCCCACTTAAAAAAACATTAAGGACTAATTAACAGCCTGTTTGGTTCTATTTAATTATTTTTATTTGTCTGCTTGCTTTATTTATTTGCTTGCTTTATTTTTAAAGAGCTGCCTCTGAACACCCCAGTTTTTACTGTTCCCATGCCCTTTAGTGGAGTTATTTCTAGTACATCCCAACGTTGTCAAATGCACACCTACATTTTTCTCCGTTCCCCTGGACGAAATTGTGCTCCCTTGGTAAGAACTGTGCTCTCCCTGATAGGCCTGTATTATATATGTGTGTGAAAGGAACTATATATTAGTAACAATGGCTCACTTAACTATTTCAGACAGCGTATATTTAGGAGGCCTAAAAATAGTTTGAATTTCATAAGCTCTCAGGAGCTTGGGGTTTGGAGCAGGCATTCCTTGCATTATGCAGGAGTGAAGAGTGGCAGTCATGCCATGATGAAACCCAGTGGCAGGAGATATTCTGCCTCTGACTGGGGCAATTCCAGCAGTGCTGCCTGTGCAGGATTTGGGGTGCACAGTGGTGTGAGTGAGTAGCACACATTAAAGTTGCTTTTTAAATCATTTCCTAGAACTGAAGCTTTTAGGTTACCTATTCTTCAGAATTTAAATCGTGTCTTTCATGGCTGTTAAAAAAAACCCAAAAAAACCACACCTGGAAATCAATGAAAAGCACATTAGGATACACTGAAATTGTCCCTCTGCCATTGCCAGACTTGTCAATGCCAGTAAGTGGGACAAAGCTGATTTAGGTCAAGGTATTTGGAGAGAAATCAGCTGTGATGCTGCTGCAATTTGGGCAATTAGGCAAAGAGCTAAGAGGCCGGCAGAAAAAAGAAGATGGCATTCAAAGAGAATCAATCACTACCTTCAAGTCATCTAAAATTTATGCATTAGAGCTGTGAGTGAGCCTCCTTCTCACAGCTCTGTCTCCATGTGAGTGAATCACACGGCACAGCCACGTGAGCAACATGGCATTAAAGAAATTGCTACTGCCAGCTATGGAGTGCAACCAATAACCTCCTGCCAGGGGGGACTTGATGAATGTTTGGCAAAATGCAAAGTTCTTTTTCCCCAGATTTATCTTTGTCATGTAAAACACATACACACCAGTAAATTACAGTGTGGAAAAAGTTTTCTTGAGGGGGGGACCACTGGCATGGAGTTACCATAAGGTCAAAAGCAAGGTGGCACATCCATGGAGCCTCTGGAAATGGTCCTCAGCCCCTGCTGCTTCCCAAATCCTTCAGTGGGTCTGGCAGGAGTGCCCTTGCAGGCACTGGCCAGGCAGGGTTTAGAGCCCAGCAGGGAGGTCAGTGCTCAGGAAGGCGGCTGTGTGATGGTGTGTGACGTGCCATCTGCATTCCTGTCAGCACAGAGCATTTCACTGGCCCTTCGCTGAGGATGGGGGTTTAGGATTAAACCTTGGCACATCAAATGCTCACAGGAGTCGTTCCAGCATCTTGCGTAGTTTTGTCTCCTTTGCAGGGGGTGCAGGTTGCTGAGGACTTCAGGAATTGGAGCTCCTGAGTCTCCCTGAAGTGCTCTGTCTCTCTTCAAAGGGCATTATCCAAGTCACCTAAACACAGCTTTTGACAATTAAAATTGTGGGAATTAGTGCCTCGAAAGCAGAGTAGTTCTCTTTAAACCCTTGCATAAGAACTTGATTGACATTTAAACTCCCTTCTACAACCCCTAGTTACAAATTTCATTTGAATTATAAAGGATTTGCTCGACACTTGGTGTTTAAATCAAAGTTCCCCTTCCTTGCTTTTGGAAGCACCTAGCATTCATGTCTGTCCTTCAGTGCATGGCAGCACAATCTCTTTCTGCTCTTCCTAACATACAATGTCTTTTTCTAATCTTTCCTTGTGTGCTTAAGACTTAATTCACATTTCAAGGGATGTAACATAGAATGGAAGTTACTGGGTCTTTGCTATTTGTTACTGGGCCTTTGCTATTTGTTATTTTGGGGGGTTGGCGTTCTCTTTTTTTAACTTTAATGCACAGACTTGTATCAGGAGCACAGGTCTGCAAAGCTGTGATCCTGGAGGTCTTTCCCAACCTTAACCATCCTGCAGTCCCCGCCGGTCCCAGCGAGGCTGCTGTTCTCCAAATGAAAACCCTTCTATCCTGGCTCGTGCTTGGTTTATCGCCCTCTCCTCAGTGCCTGTGCTCATTCTGGGGGCATGTTTATCTCTGTAATGCTCTCCTGAGGAGCTGCTACGTTTGTAGATGGTTGTACAGCCCTTCTGAGTGTTCCTGAAATGTCAGTGTGTAGCAGCACTGATTCATCGGCTGTGCCAGGCAGGCGCTGCTGCTGCTGCTGCTGCTGCTGACTTTGGGTGCTGGGAGACACAACCAGGCACTCGGGGCTTCCTTGTGGCCACGAGAAGGCAAAGGAGTCTTTACAAAGAAGGCTTTGGCTGTGGAGAGGATATTTCCAAAGGAAGGGCTGCAGCACCCTCAGGCTGGAGGTGAAGTGTTGCGCCACTGGTTTTGCCTTTTGCTGGGAGGATGTTCCCTTGGGACTGGAGTTCTGTGTGGGTTGGGTGGAGCCGCTGGAAAGGCCAGAAAGTTGCCTCGTGCTCTGTGAGTCATCAAATCATCCAAAAATAGGATGTTGTTTCTAACTATTTACAAATAAAAATCAAACCTAATGAAAGGTTTGTTGGTGATT
Organism: Neodrepanis coruscans; assembly: GCA_013400695.1. Classification (NCBI taxonomy): domain Eukaryota; kingdom Metazoa; phylum Chordata; class Aves; order Passeriformes; family Philepittidae; genus Neodrepanis; species Neodrepanis coruscans. Next base: position 7,426 of record VYZS01039580.1, on the reverse strand, counting down.
CTTATTCGCTGTGACAAAGTGCTCTGAGGAATCTGCTCTTATCCTTCTCTGGTGCTTGTTCACTCACCAAAAGAAATCATTGCTTCTTAACAGAGAAGCTTTTTGCACTTGTACTCTTGCTTGAGATGATAAAAAGTCATTATGCTGTGTGGAGAGTAAGCAAATTAAAACGTCGCTTCTTTGAAGTGGTAACAAAAAGCCTCATTATGAATTAATGAAGTTGCTCATATAAACAAGTTTGTTTTCCTTGAAGAGAGCTGCAAAAGTTGTCTTCAGCTTTTGAGCTTTTGTTGAGTCAGTGTTTTGTAAGACTTTGTATTTGTGGCTCTTGTCTGGTTTACATTTTGGATATACATTCAGATATCCTTCTACAACACAGGATGAGCAGGATGCAGCAAGAGTAGGTACTAGAGGCTTGTCCATTATTGGGTTGCTAATGTGATGTGCCTCCCAATCTCTCCAAATCTGTTAGTGCCAGTGACTGGGCCCCAGTGGTTGATGTAGGGTTGACACAGTGGGGCAATTCTATGATTCTGTGAGTTATTTCCCCCTTTTCAAGGCAGCTGAACCAAAGCCTAAAGGCCTAAAGGTCCCGAGGTGAGTCTCAGGCTGGACTGGGTTTGGAGTGCAGAAAAGACTGACTTTGGAACAAAACAATGGAGTTCTGTGTGATCCTGTTACACAAAGAACCCAAAGTGTCAGGACTAGATTGGGTATAAATAGTTGGGAAGTTGTGAGAACAAGCTGCATCTGCAGTGCAGGTAGTGTAGTGCACGTTCTAAACAAGCAAATTTGGGTAGAGGAGTTTTCCACAGCATGACTGGAGTCCCAGGAGCCTTGGGGGTGTCCTGGGCAGCTCCAGGGGTTGGACTTGGATGCTGCCAGTGGGTCCCTTTTAACTCAGGATATTCTGTCATTCTGTGGTTAGTCCAAGAAGGAGGATCACCTCTTTCTACAAACAAGCTGCTACAGCTTGAGAGGAGTTTTTTGGTATGTTTTTGCCTCAGTGATGCAAATTGATTCTTTGTTGAGAGGTAGTTCAAAATTTGTTTGCAATTCAGTTTGGTTGGTTATTTTAAACTAAACATTTCCACATTTGTAACTATTCTGGGCTATTCTTTGTGCTGTCTGTCTCTGATTGATAACTCTTCTGGGTTTTATCTTCACTTTTGGAAGCCTTGCATAAAACATGCACATTCTTTTGGCAATTAACAGAAAGCTGCAGTATGGTTAGTGCAATTAGTAATTTTTTAATTAGAGTGCCACAGCCCTTATACCTCTAAGTTCATGGCTCAGATGACCGATGGCTGTTTCTTAATACATTTGTTATGTGAGTTTGATTATTCTGTATGTGCTGAAACATTTCTTAGGGGCAGCTTTAAGACCTCATTCACATGGTCTCCAAATTAAACTTATGAAGGATTCCAAGTTTAAGGCAGCTTAATTAAAACTAACACGGCTTTAAGAAAGAATTATCTCTGTTGGCTCTAAGATTAGGCTTTCCTGCACGAGGAGGGATCCATGAGCAATACATTTTTTTCATTTTTCTTAGTGCAGATACATTTTCTGGAAAGTGACTGTATGTGGGAGGGAGGAAATATAGATTATCAACACATGATGACAACACTTTCTGTCAATATATCCCTGTAATCTCTGGGAAGGTTTTAACTGAAAATCATTGACAACGTACAGAATCAGTTGCTGTCTCATGTGTAAGGTTTGATTTTAAATTGTGCTGCCTGACTAATGTGTGCTTACCTAATGTAAGTGAATGTTGGGCTGCATTATAAATGCCCATAAAGAGATCTCTGTTTTGATACATGTGTTAGAATTCTCTGCCTAATGGCCTTTAATGTAGGTATGCACAGTTTTAAAAATAGAAGGGCTCAGCCTGCTAAGCTTCTACCTACTGTAAATACTTATCAAGTGGTTCATTCAGAATTCAAATAAAGATCTATTGTCTTCTCAGTGCTTGCATAAAAGCACTGTACTCCCAGTTTTTAAAAATATTATATTTTTAGGGCTGAGCACAGCCTCGTGTTTTTATGGAGTGTTAAGCTGGGAATTGTTTAATTGGGGTCTGAGGCATTTCATGGTTTTGGAGGTCAGAGTGTGCAGGTGAGTGCTGCTCCCAGAGCACAGCAGGGATGATGCTTCAGGATGAAGGTGAGGAGAAGTCCTGCAGTGAGCTGGCTCCAGGGATGGGCCTTGTTCCTCATGCTGCCCTGCCGAGGGCTGTCCCAGATGTTCTGAGGGATGCAACAGTGGTCCCAGGTTCTACAGGGCTGCCAAAAAGATGCTTGTCCACAACTTGTCAGGGAAGAGACCACACTGTGCTGCCCTTGCTGGCCCAGCAGTCAGATCACAGTGATCATTTGTGACCCAGACTGAAATTAGCCTCTTCTTATTTTTAGTGGTTTGGGAGTCAGTTTATCAGAAAGGCCCCACAAAGCATTAGTGACTTTGCTGAGGGATGTGTGACTGGTCATGTCAAAGGAGAGCAGAAGGACAAGAGTCTGTTCCCCCTGTGGATTGTGCAGCTTGGGTAGCATTTGTTTTCTTTCTGTGAAAACACCAGTTTGCTGAGAGCAACCCTCAGCAGGGGTGGGTGACTGTGGAGATGCCAGAGGAATGAGGTGGAAGCAGCTCTGGCTGCAATGGCTGAGCAGTTTTAGGTTTTCATGCATGCTTTCATCTGTGAAGGGCAGATATGCTGGAGAGGTTTCATTACTCTATGGGTGACCTCTAGTTTGCTATTTTTGGTACCCTATTTGTGATGCTGTCTGTATACCATAATTTACAGGCTGTAATATCATCTGAGAACAAATTCAGTGTAAGAGGCACGTTCACAAGATGACTGTTAAGATAGCCTCATTTTAATTTGACTGAATTTTCAACCAGAACATATTTTTTAAGCATTGGAACTTAAAAAAAGGAAAAAGTTAGTTATCAGCTTAACTTCAACAAGTTTATTTTAAGGAGAAAAGAAGCAAACACAGGAGAAAATAGAGGAACTGTCAGGTACTAATGGAGCTCAGATACACAAAATAAGTACATGATGAAAAGACAGAAGGGGTTGGAGCAACCTGGTCCAGTGGAAGGTGTCTCTGCCCATGGCAGGGGTTTGGAACAAGATGATCTTTAAGGTGTCTCTCATAATTCTCTGAAAAGGATAAATATAACCCACAGCTTCACCCTGCCTTGTATCAACATGCAGCAATGGGATGTGACACTATTCTGAAGATTCCTCAGAAACTGCCCCCTTTTCAGATGTGTGCAGGAGAAAGCAAAACACAATCCAGTGGATTTCTTCCCCCCACCGCCCAAGAGAAGTTCCAACATGAAAAAGTGCCACCTCTCACACCTGACAGCCCTTGGCCAAATTCCTGCTGAGTGTGAGTTAATGGATTGTGGTTCAGTGCAGTTCAATCCCCTGCAATAAAGTTAATTGAACCTCTCCAATGAAATGTGACTTACACCAAGTGAGTCAAAATAGTAACAGGTGCTGATTAATGGAGACAATTATTTTTAATAGGACGGGGTCCAAGTAATTGAGTGATGTTTAAATGTTCTGTGTGTGGGAGTCTCATGAGGACAGTAGTTACTTTCAACAGCTTTCACGTAAGATGTGAGTATGGAAAATGCAAAATTTTGTTTTGGAGGGGGCCAGCTTTGATCCCAGATTTAATCCATGAGCTTTGTACTGAAACATTGCTGGTAATTGGAGCAAAATAAGATATTCCTGAGAAGCCATGTTATTGTGCCATATATATTGTGCCATTGCTAATTTTTCTGGTAAGGCTGGATGATTATTGAACACCCTTAATTAAAGGAAGATGGGGGTAAGGGAATTTGATTAAAATGTATGGTTGTGTTTTCTTGTGCTGTGTTGCTGTGCATATATATGTACACCCTCACTTGGGTAAAATTCACCTTTGTGGGAAAAGCTCAGGGCTTTTCCAATTTAGCACCAACATTAGGATCAAATGTTTTGTTGCTGAACTTGAACTCCCAAACATTTCCCACTGGCTGTGTGTAGGTCACTCTCCCAGATACTCAAAAATATTCTATGCTCCAGGTCAATGACTGAGGAAGGGTAGTGCTGCTGCATGTTGTGGGTTGTTGGAAGAAAATAAGTTGTGCATTTCTCTTGGTAGAGGTCAGACACTGACCTGGGTGCAGTGTAAGTTGGGTGAAATACAGGTGAACATTTTATAAGTTGTTTTAACTGAAATTAGCCATATTAAAAAAAATTAAAAAGATCTTTGAAGGGCTGGACAGCTGTTGTGCTCCATTTGGGTGTTTGACTTTGTCAGAATAGGTTATTAAAATGCTTGTTTAACCAAGGCAGGACGTTACTCCCACTTGGTGTGTTTGTAGAACACCAGGAGAAAATGATGGCTATTTATTTAGACTTTTGGCACTCTGGCAAAGGAAAAAAAGGATTCGTGTAAACTAGTCACATCTAAGATTGCAATTTAAAAAAACCAAACAACCAACAAACCAAACCAGAAAAGAAATGGCTCTTCTCAGAGGTTCTGGGCCTAACGGGAGTAACAGGGACAGGAAATCAAAGAAGTTCCAAGATGGAGCTTGGCTAAATGTTAAGAAACAAATGATATGACGCAGTTGCCATGACAACCAAGGAGTCTGGAGTTTATGATCTGAGCTGCCTCTTCATTCCAGTGCTTCTCTCAGAAATAGATGTTCCTGAGTGCAGCTGAAGGTTTGTGCTGCTCTCGGGGACAAAGCACCTTCCTCGACAGTTCTGCTGGGATCACATCCACACTGCACTTCCCAGGGCAGCAGTTCTGCCACTGCTCAATCTGTTGAAGGACAAGAGTGTGCCTGCCTGGCTGGAGCAGCCTGGCAGAGCCCAGGTTTCAGCAGGAGCTTGTGCTCCAGGCTGTCCCCCTGCCCTTGCCGGGAGCCGTAGAACACCAGGAACACCTCCCAGGCAGTGACACCTCCCCTTCCACGGGAGCTGCAGCACAAGAGGCACAATATTCCCCCTTGTGCAAACAGGGAGGAGTGTGGAGACAGGATGGAATAGAAAACCTTCCACAGGATGTTTTCCTTTACACATCTTGCACCTTGTTCCTATCCACCTGATTTTGTGCAAGGAAATTTGCACCGTGTCAATGCTCCTGGTGATTTTTGGTTTTCCTGTCATTCATGTGCTTGTCAGGATTTCCTTATAATAATTCTTCTTTTGAGGAAACCCCATGGAATGACAGAGTTCAGGTAATCACCGCCTCCAGTTCTGTGCTCACTGGCTTCATCCTCCCATGCATTGAGTCCACCAGTCCAGGCAAATCCATGAGAGATGTCAGCTGGAATTTCCACATCCTTGTATCCCTGGATCTGTGAAGCCTTTTTTTTAAATTATTAGGTCAACAGAGTCCATGAAGTGTCTGAAGCATCTTTTCCACTAAAATTCATTAAACAGGATATGGTCAAATACTAATTGCAATCAGGGACGTTTGTGTTGGAGATCAGAATGTAAACAAACTTTCCATTTGTATTAGAAAGTCTCCAGGAATTTTCCAGAGACTGTTCAAGGCCTTTTTCAGAAACTGTTCCAATAAATGAACAGTTTTGGAGCCTGGTGGACTGTAGCCATCTGCTTTTGTATGTTTAAGCTTCTGTGGAATAACTGGGTTTGCAGAGACAAATTCATAAATTAATTTCCATTATGGGACTCATTTATATTTTATATTATTGCTTTCTATTTTAATCTAAGACACAGGTTAAACTCATGTGCCAGCTTTTTGAGACAATGAATCTTAATGTCATCTGTGGTTAAAAGCATTTTATGAGCACATAAAATACCATTAAAGCAAAGCATCTTTTGGCTTTGGACCTTTTTAACTTGCCTCCTCATTTGGATAACCAAACCCTTATCAGCAAATGTTTTTATTCAGTCCTTTCCTGGAATACTCAGGGAAAAGGATGCTGCCAACAGAATTTGTTAAAATTGGCTTTCACAGAAGCCTTTCTGGGTGGACTGTCTGCCCCTTATGGTGTCCATGGACCTGTTTCATTCAGCACTTGGAATGAATTTAGAGGTTTTAACATAAAGCAAATAATAGGATTTGTCACACTAAATATATTTGTTAAGGACAAATATTGGGAACTCTTACTGGTTTGTGACAGGCTGAGGCAGTGTCACAAGTCTGTAGTTACTTAAAATGCAAAGGTATAATTTGAGCCTACAAAACTACTTGTGGCATAATTATTTTGCTGGTCCAAATTGTAATTTGGTTTGTATGTGTTAAATATTTACCAAAAATGGTGGATTTTAACAAGTGTGTGGGCAGGGATTTGTAAGTGTGTGTAATGGGTTTGGGGTGTTGGGTTTTTTTTATTTTTCAAGTAGTTCAATGGATAAGGAAGAGCTTTTGAGAAGCTTTTTTTGGCAGAATATGCAAATTCCCAACTGCAACCGTTGCACTGGTGGCCATTCCAAATGGATTCACTTAATTACTGTTGAAAATCATGGCCTCCCTTTTCCACTGAGAGAATGTTTAGGTAATGTAAGGATTAGGATGATGCATTGAAGAAATTAAGATTTTATTTTTTTTATTAATAGAACAAACACTGCAAAGGTCCCTCTCTTTGGTAGATTTTTTTATTCTTTTGCACCTTCCTACGAGAAGGCTGCTCTGGTGAATATGTTCCAGCTCATACATCTGCTCTCCTACAATATGCACCTTAATCTACTATTTTATTCCATTTTATTTTATTTTATGTAATTTTTCAGCCCATAGAATAGCTATGCATTTTGTGGGGTTTAGGTGTAAATGCTCAGTAAAAGAACATCTGAGTGGTGGACCTGGAGATCACAGTGAGGTTTGATTGCCTTTGTCACTGCTTTTTTCCATGGTTTGGAATCATCCCTTGGAGAGAGAATTCTCCATGGGTGTTCAAAGGCCTTTGGAGAAGTGGAATCTCCTTGTTGATCACAGTCTCTGGTTTGGAGCTTCAAGCCTCAAAGCCTCAGCTCAGGTTGAGGTAGCTCAGGCTTCCAGCTCAAGCTATTTTTTTAAAGACATTCAGTCATTTTATTTCATACATTTTTCTCAAATTCTCTCAAAGTAACTTCCATCCCCCTGCCCACTTTTTAACCAAATGATAATAAAGCATGATTTTCAAAAATACAGAGTTCTGAGGCTTTTTCTGAGAGTCAGGAATGGATAAATGAGAGTTATTGAATTGCTGGCTCTCCAGAGGGACAATTTTCCTTGCATTTGCCTTGTTGGAGGAGCAGTTGCCATTGATATAACATAGAACCAGCCCCAGCATAAATCTATTTCTATTATCAATTTTCCTCTCTTTATGAGGGATGTGGGATAAAAAAATTCAGTGCAGGAAAGTTTTGGGGAATAGATGAGGAAAAATAAGAGTTTAAGGTTTGGCAGTGGAA
>VYZS01039578.1:5380-34718 GCA_013400695.1 Neodrepanis coruscans | reverse complement strand
GAAAAGAAAACAGGACTTTTCTTCTTTGCTTTTTTTGGATACAGAAGGGATAGTGGCATAGGTAGGCAGAGTCTGTGGTAGAAGCCACGTGTGGAGCTGGAAGCAGGGCTCACATCCCCTGAGTTGAGCTTGTGGTTCAACTAGTTTTGCACTTCCTCCCTTCCGTGAGGTTAAGGTCCCTTTGTGTTCTGGTTGTGGAGGCACCAGGGCACCCTCTCCTGTGCCATGTGGTCACAGCCTACACCAGGCAGAGCAAAGGAAGGGATCTGCACCCATAAATTCTGATGTAGTGTTGACAGTTTGCAGGCTTGGGCCTCTGTAATTAACTGGGAGAGGTGACATACCCTCTGAAATGTGGGGTGATCTGAAACTGTTGGACTCAAGATCCAAGTGAATCTCTGAGGTTCTGTTGGAGGTTTTGCCCAGGTCTTGGTGCCAGTGTCATCCTCTCGATGTAGTTCCCCCACCTGCTCGACTTGACTCACTCCTTCCTTCTCTCATCCTTTCTTGCTAGATGTTGAGCTGTCCAAAACTGTGAGTCGGCAGTTGTCAGTATTCAAACTGGATCTCCTGGTCTTCAGGCGTTGGCAACTGGCTAATGCTGGCCCAAAGTGCTGTAGCTATCAGAACGTGAAATACTATTTGCAGTAGCCTTGGTTTAACAAAGCACTCAGGGTGCTTGACTAGGCACACCCTGAAAAGGAAATTTGTGTTAAAGTGCTGTCCCTTATCTGGGACACTTACCTGAGCTGAGGTCAGGCTGATGCAAGGGCTCTTGCTTCTCTGGGAAGCTAGTACAGAATCATTTCAAGGCTTAAAAATTGGTGGTGGTGATGGCTGGGGGTCCTGCAAGCCCTATCCCATGCACAGTTGTTGCTGGAGCAAGGCATGTCTGTCTGTTAATCCCAGTCTAACCATTGAAAGCCTCCTGAAGGTGCTCAGCATAGACAAAAGCATTCTTTCTCCCCTTCTTTCCCCTCCGGGGACAAGCGATTGTTTTCCTTGCAATTTAGTGCCAGCATATTATCCAGATGGATTTACCTCTGTCTGAAACAAGGTGTACATGTATTTTGGAGGCGATCATTACCTGCTGCCTTGGTTTTACTGCTGCCTTGTTTTGTCTAGACAGTGCAGAGAGCTGCAGGGAACTTGTCCGATCTGAATCCTAAGACCTATTTTATAGGCTGCTATTAAAATACATATCTTCACACGTAACCATCCCGGGGCCGGGTTTCTTGGCCTGCGTGTGTGGCGAGTGCAGAACCACTGCAGAAAAAGCAATCTGCTGTTCCTGCTGTACCAAATCCTACATGGACCAAGCCCGGATTTCAGGATAGTCCTTTGGTAGAAGGCTTGTATCTACTTGGTAGTGACATTTCAAAACTGCAGTTTCTCTTCCTTTTCTTTGGGCTCACTCTAGAGAAGTGTTTCTCTAGAAACTCCTTAATTCCCCTTTTGCTCCTCAACGGAAGGAGCGGTGGGCACAGGCAGGAGGTGGCAGCGGTGGGGACACTGCCTGGGAGGGGAGGCTGGGGTAGGGGATGCTGGGGAGGTTTGTGGGGGAAGACGAAGGGGACTGAGAGAGGGCAGGGCTGCTCTGGAGGGAGAGCACCTGAGCCCAGTGCCTTCCTCAGGGGGCTGTGGCAGGTAGGGGCAGACTGGGATGTGGCAGAGGCACCAGCACCAGCTGCTGGTTTTTTTGCTTCAGGTGCTGCTTTGATCCTCACTGGTGCCACTCCCGAGGGCCTCGCTGGTTTCAGAGTAACAACTTACGTTCTGCTTTCATTGACAGTTTCTTCTCTTCTTTGTCCCTCTTCTCCCTTTCCTCCTAGAAATTTCGAGTAGATATGCCAGGATCGGGCAGTGCTTTTATCCCTACGATCAACGCCATCACAACCAGCCAAGACCTGCAGTGGATGGTCCAGCCCACCGTCATCACCTCCATGTCAAGCCCTTACTCTCGTTCACACCCCTACAGCCACCCGCTGCCCCCGCTGTCTTCAGTGTCTGGACACACAGCCCTTCAGCGTCCTGGTGTCATCAAAACCATTGGGACCACAGTGGGCCGGAGACGAAGAGACGAGCAGGTAACCACAGCGGGGAGAGCAGCTGGGAGTGCCTTGAAAACAGATGTACAGAGATTCTCCCCCTCTCCCTCTCAGGATCACCCAGTGCCCCACAGGGAAGCACTGGGGTCTGTCCCTGGCTTTGTACAGGTGTTTCTTAGAGTGACGTAGGGTGTAAGCTGGAGGCTGACTTTCATTGCTGCTTCCCCATAGTATGGTGAGATTTACCCAGTCTTCATCAAGTGCTTTGCACCACCAGCCACATTGTGGCTCCATTTCAAAAGCAGGTGAAACTCTAAAGTTGAGCCCTGGGTTTCAGCTTGAGTGTCTCTGCTGCTCCAGCCAGAAAGAAACCTCCAAGCTTTCATGTAGGTCCTTTACAAATCTGATACACAAATTACATCAGCTAGGTTTTTCTGTCTGCTCTGTGGCAGCTAGCACTGCTCCAGTCTTAATTTGTGCAGTGCCCCAGTATCAGCCAGCATCATGCAGGGAGGCACAGCCTCTCTAGAGCACCTCAGCTCTAGTAGCAAGAGCTTTCTGAATGTCTGGGTTAGGGTCTGGGGTCTAAATTCACCTTCCCACTACAAACGTGCGATTGTGTCATCTTTTTGCAGCAGGGAGGTGCGGATCCTCTAAGAGATTTTTCTGCTGCAAACCTGGTGACATTTTCATAACTGGGTTGAGGTGGCTTGTACCATTGCTGCCCTTTGCTCAACCTCATGATGGGATTATCAAGCTGGCACCCTGGATCTGCAGGGTAGTGGGCATCTCATCTTCTGGAAATCCTTTCAGTCCTGTCAATCTCTACCTAGTAAAAAACAGCCTTCTCCAGGGCTGTCTGGTGAATAGCTATTCACAGGCTAGGCTGATTTATTTTTTTAAAAAAATCCAAATAAACTTGATCTCCTCAAATTGTTCCCCAACAGCAGTTGTGTGAGTCGCTGCAGAGCAGTGTAATGACACACACTGCATACCCTCCATACACAAGCACACGCCATTGCATGAGGTCTGTTTCTAATAAGACTCACCAGCCCTACTTTTACTTCCACGTCATCTGTTTTGATTCACAGTCTGATTATTTTATGTGGCGTTGCTGTCTGGTTTAGACCTAAGAGGTTAGAGTCAGAGTTTAGAAATACTTCTGTATGGGGAGCTGGTCTGGGTGAACTGAGGACCCGTTTTTGGGAGGAAGAATGGGGCAGCCATGGTGTTTCGGGTACATGCCAGCCCTTTCCACCAGCTGGAGCTACTTCCCAGTTTCCTGCGTGCAGGGCTGGTGTCCAAAGGCAAGGAGTCTCACGAGAACTGGAGGAATAATTAGCAACAACTAATTTGTTTGACAAATGCTGCCTCTGTGTTCACAAATTGGCCGTGAAGAGATCACCATATTCTCTGTTTTATTTGTTGTTCAGAGTTATTTGCTGAAGGATGCCTGCCAAGCAATTCCTGGCCTGTGGCTTGTTTGCAAGCCGTTCATTGTGGGTCATTCAAAGCCAAGTCCTTTTGATTAGACACGTGCTAAGGCAGTACCCAGGCGCTTTACCGTGGCTCTCTGGCTCAGGTTTCCACAGTTGGTGCTTTGAACACCACATCAGAGTGCCTTTTTGGAAAATATTGTGTAACACTCTATGAAAAGAGCCTGTTTTGATGGATGTTCCCGACAGTGAATGCACATATTGGGTTTGGACAAGCTATGGATAACGCGTACAGCAGGGGCACAAAGAGTGCCAAATCCAGCTGCTTTCAAACAACTCAAGCAACCACTGACAGAATATTCCTTTTTATACCTGGTAAAATATTAAGAATGCCCAGATTAAGGGCTTCATCCCTGTCTGTGTGATTTTTTTTTTTTTTGCAAGACAGAGCCTTCAAAATAGGTAATTTTAAAATGACTGAAGGTCCTGTGAGGGCAAGTTTTTCTCTCAGTATAGTTCAATGAGATCTTTGCTTCTAAAGCATGAAAACCATAAACAGAGTCCTCAAGTCAGCATTGCTTCTGTGTGCATGCTTGGAGCTGTACTGTAGGTGTGTACAGATACATTTTTACTCCGCACACATCTGGGCTGGAAAGGGAGTGGGCAGAGCTGTAGCCAGGAGAGTGGTGACTGCAGGGGTCCCTTAATGGGAGGAATATGCTGCCCAGCAGAATGGAGGTACCCTCTACCCTGAGAAGGAGCACAGCGATGTGCTGAGGGAAAAGCTTTTGGGCTGAAACCCTGTCCTGCAGTCCTAGAAGTGCTCGTGTTGGTCAGTGAGCATCCAGGGGTTTGCATTACACGCAGGTGAAATCTCAGGCACAGATCAGATCCTGGAAAAGGCAGAAATCAGTGAGCCGAATGCCCAGAGGCTGAAGTAAATTCACTGAAACTGCAAACATCAAAATTAAGGAGATAGAGCAAGCCAAAACAAACCAGACTGAGGTTAGAGTAAAACTAACAATAAAAAAGATAGTAAAAGGTTGAATATCTCATTTGTGATGTCGACAGTCCATGAAGGTATTAAAACTGAAAGCTTCTAGGAAGAAGTGTTTCTTTCCATTTTCTGCTGGCACTCTGTGAGATCTGACATGTGCTTTGCAGGGTGTTTCACTTTTGTTTGCAGTCACCAGCCTAGAGCTCTTGCAGCACACACCACTTTGGTGAGACTGTAGTCTAGGGCACAAGGTTGGTCTGCAGTGGAGGAGGATGCACAGCTGAACATGTGCCTTGAATCCCCACGGTGGCCTGTTTGCACCAGCTCCTGCGCACTGTGTGCTGCAGTGGAAAGCAGGGGCACACTCACCCTCTCTATGCACTGCTTTACTGGCTCCCCAGCCTTGGCAATGATGCAAACTTATCTGCTGCTGCTGGGATTTGTAAAACCTTGTCTCAAACCCCAAAAGCTAGGCATAACTTGACCAGGTCTTGTGAGCTCCTGCTCACTTCCTCTGGTTTCGCAAGAGTGTAGCTGGATGGATTCCTATGGAATTGCTCCTGATTTACATCAGCAAGGATGTCAGCTGGCCCCACGAAACGCTTCATATCACTGTAGCCTTGCCTGCTGCTGCAAGAAGCAATGTGTTATCTAGCTGAGTGCTCAAAAATCTAAGGTCAGATTTTTGGGTAGTATAAATCATTGTTGCTTCACAGACTTCATGGGAGCTCTTCTGATTTCCCTGTCTCCCCCTCTACTCCATCCCCAACCTTCAAGAGAACAACTATTATTGTGTGGGAAGCAGTAGATATTTTCTTTCAAGAAAGAGGCACTTACAACATTGTGCTCTGGTTTTGCTTAATGTACCACCCAAGTTGTGAAACAATCAGAGCATCTTTTATCTGTTTGGCCCTGGTGCAGATTCAGTGTCCTCTTACACAATCTTCTCCCTGTGCCCTGCTCCGTCTTCTCCTTACCCTTCTACTAAGACATGGTGCAGGCAGAGATACTGTGTGCTTTCATCTTCTGCTGACATCAGTAAAGAGGGGGAGTGCTCAGCATCCCGCTGGATCAGGCCTTTTTTTTTGTGTTGCGGTTAAATCCTCACAAACTTAGAGGAATGCCTTCCTCAGATCTGATTGTGGATTTTCTTGGCACTTGCCCACAGCTATCGCCCGAGGAAGAAGAGAAGCGAAGGATCCGGAGAGAGAGGAACAAATTGGCAGCTGCTAAGTGTCGTAACAGGCGTCGAGAGCTCACAGAGAAACTCCAGGCGGTACGTGCTCTGCATGCATTTCTCCTTCCTTGTCATCCGCCCTTTGGACCAGCTCAAAGGGCAGTGTTTTTCCTGCACTAGCATGTTCAGGGGAGATGCTTCAAAATACACTCTGCCTTCCCCTTCCAAGGCTGCCCAGTGGCATTGTCCCTACATCAGCAATGGTTGATGAGGAGGACTTGGGCTTGGAGATCAGGACCCTAAATTCTCCTTGCTGAGTGTCCAAAATGTCCTCGGATCTCTTCCCTTCTGGCCTCCCAACTAGCACGAGTCTCCCTCTCCCTCCCTGGCCTCCTTCCATAAGTGAAAGTAAAAATGCTGTGTGCCTCAAAGGCAGGCTCTAATGACAAAAGCACTGAAGAGGTAGGATCATCTGAAAGCAGTAGAAAGCAAGGCAGATAGTATACGTACCTATCAAAGCTACATCCTTTAGTATTAACCTTTCTCTGTGGGTGGAGTGGGGGGCCTTCTTTCAGAAAGGGAGAACTGCAGAGACATGGTGCTGCAGGGGTAATAATTAGCTAAGCTAGAGAAAGTAGGGCTGAGCATAAGAACCGAGGGGTGGGTAAGGGACTGGTTGAAGAGGAGGCAAGGATGGATTGGGTTGCGTTGAAAGAGTCTGAAGTGCTCCCGTGCTCCTGCTCAAGGACCAGCCTATGCCTGGTTATATCCAATGGTCTTGTTAACAAGCACAGCAGCAGCAGTGAAAACACACCAGTGAAATGTGCTGCTGACTCAAATTCAGGAGGTTTTCTCAGTGTAGAGCTGGCAGGACATCCTATGGAAATGTCATGACAAAAGTAATAGAAGTGAGAGGAGTTCAAAGTGGGAAGTCATATCCTGAAGGACTGAGGGTGAGTTCTTTGTGAAATTGTGTTCCTCATGTGGCAAGGTACTGATTGCTCACAGATTGATTATGAGCCATCAGTGTGATGTGACCATGGGAAAAGTAAATATATTAATCGTATATTAAGGATGCATCAAGGGATAATCCAGTGGAGACGAAAGTGTTAGTCCTTTGGGAAAGAGTCAAGCAAGTGTCAGACCTAATCTGGAATATGTACTACAAAAAGAAAATGGAAACAGTTTAGAGATTGCTATACACTGAGTGAAAAGAATATGACTAGCCTAACACACAAAGGAAAATGAGAGATCCGGGTCCTTTCTGTTAAGGTGTCTGTCAGGCAGAGAGCAAGAGAGAAGACTGAAGTCACAGGCCAAGACAGAGTGACAGAAGCTGGCCATCAGAAATTCAGGGCGAGTTCATGAGAAGATTATTTATAACCCTTAGACTGGGGAAGTTTGGGAATAGCCTATTAGTAGACATGTGAAACACAAGATGCTCAACTGCCAATCACCTGGTGCCTACACGGCTCATGAAGAGTCTGGGATGTATCTGCCTATGCCAGATGGGATCTGGACTTGATGGCCATGTTTCAGATGAGGAGTCATTTCAGAGCCTTTGGTATTTATTTATTTATTCCCCTTTTGTATGCAGGAAACTGAAGTGCTGGAGGAAGAGAAGTCAGTGCTACAAAAGGAGATCGCTGAGCTCCAGAAGGAGAAGGAGAAGCTGGAGTTTATGCTGGTGGCTCACAGCCCTGTGTGCAAAATCAGCCCTGAGGAACGTCGGAGCCCACCATCCAGCAGCCTCCAGAGTGTTCGGACTGGAACAAGTGGAGCAGTGGTGGTGAAACAGGAGCCTGTGGAGGAAGAGATCCCATCTTCCTCTTTGGTCCTTGACAAAGCCCAGAGGTCTGTCATTAAGCCCATCAGCATTGCTGGAGGTTTTTATGGGGAGGAGGCACTCAACACTCCCATCGTGGTGACCTCAACACCAGCCATCACTCCTGGCTCCTCCAACTTGGTGTTCACTTACCCCAATGTGCTAGATCAGGAGTCTCCTCTCTCCCCTTCTGAATCTTGCTCCAAAGCTCACCGGAGGAGCAGCAGCAGCGGGGACCAGTCCTCGGATTCCTTGAACTCTCCTACCTTGCTGGCATTGTAATCCCCCTGCGGCCCCCCATTTTGCCAGTGTGTTACATCCACCTACAACATCATGGGGGGAGCCCCCCTCCATGGGATTAGAGACAGGCACAGGATCATTCAAGGACAGGGGCAGCAAGGATGAGGATGGGGAAGTGCTACAGCTTCAGGAAAGAGAGTGAGGACCAACACCAGCTCCCTGGAGGCAGTCAGTGACAAGGTGGAACTGACACGTCAGGACTGTTTGGAGAGGGAGATGTCTCTTCTGTAGGGACTGCCTATGGAAACCTCTTTGTGGCCGTAGTGTACTTGGGGAGCACTCCTGGCCAGGACTGAAGGCGAGCTGCAGACGGTTGCTAATCATCCCTTTCCTTTGTGGATTGATCTGATCAGTTGTGCTCTGTGCTTAAATCATTCTGGTTAGTTGATCTTACAGCTTCTCTCTTGCCTTCCCTCTCTCTCTCTGTGCTTATAATTTCCAGTGTTGTTGATCCCATTACATTTCATCCAGTTGCTTTGAACTGTAAAGACTTGTTAGGACCTTTTCTCTTGGGAGTGGCTGCAGGAAACATGTAGGGTTACCCAGACAGGAGGGGGACAGCTGGGAGGACCAGGAGAGAAGGGGATCAAGAAGAGCCCAAGAGCTCAGCGGCAAGGGCAGAGCTTGTAGTCTGTAGCCTCTGGGGCACAGAGACAGCAGGAGACTTTTGTGGAAGCCTTTATCTTTTTAAATGTAGATATATTTATCCCCTTAGTCTCCTCAAAAAAACAAGTTAGCATCTCAGGGTCAAAGTAGCATCCAAAAAGCTGCTGGGCTGGTACCAGTCTCTTTGGCAGGGTTTTACCCTGGCTTGCTGGGTATCAAGTCTGCTGCTTGTTGTTTACTTTTCTTGGGCTGCCCACTGTCTAGGGAGTATTGCATCTTCCTTCCCATCAGAGCTCCTGACTCAGAGGCTGATCTCTTTCTGTTAGTAAATCCTCCCTTTGGCCATATCTGCAGAATGTGCTACCAAAAAAGAGGTGGCACAACGTGCCTATAAATCTAGGATGGAGACTCGCAGCAGCTGAGAGGGTGAAACTAGGTGGTTGTACCCTTGCTGACTTTTTCCTTGTTGGCAAACAAAGCAGCACACATCCACCAGCTGATACGAGTGAGTGTTGTTTGCTCAGATTCCCAGTACCAAGGTTGAGGGGAAGGTAGTGGTCCAACCTCCAGCATAGCACAGGCCACAGGACACTCCTGACCAGGCAGGAATGGCATGTTTAAAGTTTTAACCTGTTTGAACTAGAAGAGAGCTATATTTGCCACAACTTCTGGCAAATGACAGATTGACAGCAGAGGAAAATTGTTTAGCATTATTTGCACCTTGGTTTTTGGCCTTTGTTTTTTTGTTTGTTTGTTTGTTTTTTGCATTTTAATTATAGGGTGGGGGGGGGGGTTGATTGGCCTGAAGACAAAAAAAAAAAACAAAAGAAAAAGAGATCCCCTAGCCCTGTCTTCTCCGACCTGTGGGCTTAGCTGCTACTACTAAGTGCTCACAGAGGGCACAAGCTCTCCACTTCTGATATTCGCTACTGAAAACAGTAATGTGCATAACCTATTCCTACTTGGAGCCAAGCTCAATCCCTGTTGATGTCAAGGCACTGACAAACCATGACCCCGTGCACACTAGGATTGCCCAGCTTGCCAGCTAAGCCACTTAGGGGATGGCTCTTTGGTTCTGCCTGTTGAAGCTGTGGTGGCAGCTATTTATTTTGGTGTGAGATTTTCTTGTTCTTTTATATTTTATTTTTTTTAAATCAACTGAAACCAGGGTATTTCTTGGTCAGGCTGTGCCTGGAGAAATGCAATATACAATTATAGGGCCAGTCCTATGAGATGCAAAACCGCTGCAGTTGCCACTAACTCTACTGGGAATTTATTAATAGAGTTCAGTCTTGTGGAACCGGACTTTTACTCAGTAGAGTGGCTTCTCTCAAACCCTGGCAACTGCCTATTCCTTGAATCATTTCAAAGGGACACTACTTCTGGCTCTAAAGGTAGATTTTGCTTTTTCATGAATACTATTATTTTTAAACCCAGATATTTACCAATCCTGCCAGAAATAAAGACGAGTGATATTTTTGCTTTTTCTTTATTGCTTAAACACTGCTGTCCTTATACTGGTGCTAGAGGTTTCAAACTGAGCTTACACAACAAGTAAAGTTGATAAAGGAGTTCTGTCATCCTTACATGTACATCAGATGTTCATTTTTAATAAAGTAGACCTTAAATTTTCCATAACTAGCACAGAAGATCCTCTTTTTCCTAGGGTTTTGTGCAGATGGTATCACTTCAGGTGAAACTGCTGCTTCTCTATATTGATTTTACCAAATGTTTGTTTGGGCCAGTCTAGATCAAGAATCTAAAACTGTTTAATAAAATATCTCTGCATGTCAATTCCACCCATTTTTAGCAGAACACAACACTGACAAATGGTGAATTGTAGAGTTATACAGCACCTTCTGAGGCTAGCTGACTAGGATTGCTGTCTCCTGGAAAATCAGGAACATCCATCCCTTCTGAGGGTTTCAGAATGTTGGGTGCCTCCTCAGACCTAACAGGTGGAAGAGCAAAAACCTATCTTTGCTTTTGGTCACTGAATCATTGCCAAAAGGCACTGCAGTTGGTCCTTGCCTACTGCCTCCTGCCTGGTCATTGACCTTCTCAGAGACAGGACAGGATGCCCCCTTTCCTGTCCTGTGATTCTGATGGGAACCATGTGAAATTGCTCAAAAAAAGAGGATTATTTCCCACTGTTTGGAAAAGGCTCTAAATACCTTGTTCCTGCCCATTTTGCCTCTCAAATCCCTAAGAGGATGCCTGTGATGGGATTGCTGGTTTCTGGCATTTTGAATTTTGTGGATCAACCTTTTGTTTAGTTTCTGGCAGATAGGTACAACTTGAGCTCTGCTGCTGTTTTGGTCTGGCCCTACGTTCTTTTTTTCAGGCTTTCTTGTGTTTTTTTTGGAATTGATTGTCTTCCTTATTCAGCAATCGTATGTTCCTTGAGTACCTTCCCTGCCAATTTCTAAATTTAGTGTCTCTGTGTTCTGCATGTAATGGGGGTGCGGGAGCTGTTGTAACTAGTGCTGACCAAGAGTTGTTGAAGTCAATAGGAAAAAACCCAGGGAATTTCAGCTGGTACTGGGTCAACCCTTTAGTGACTGGTCCAAAAAAGCCTCTCATAACATAGTAAATTAATCAATGCCAAACTGGGAGGAGCAGCAGCAGCTGCCTTGAAGGAAACATTCGGCTCCCAGGTGATGTTTGCCATTCCAGTTTTGACCTCATTCCCCCTTCCCAGTTGTGGCATTGCCTTCCTATATTCCTTTCTTGTAGGTGTGGAGACTGAGTAAGTCTCAAACTACTTGTGGTGTGATGGGATTCTGGACCAACATGCTGGGGACAGTAGCTCTCTGTTGCATTTTTATCATTATTATTTAAATGATCTATTTAGTTCATCCAAACCTTTAATTTTGCTGCTTACTGTATGTAGGATCCACCTGGCCTTCATCCTAAATGAAAAGAAAAAAAAACAAAAGAAAAACCAANAAAAAAACAAAAGAAAAACAAAAATAAAAATAACCCTAAGCCCCTCCCCCCCTCCCTGTTCTCTTATTATTTATTGGCAGGCAGCTGTCTTGTGCCTGCTCCAGCAGATCTGCCCGCCACTAATTTAACATCCTCCCAACTCACATTCTTGGTGTTTGGTTGTTGCCTTTTTTTTTTTTCTTTTTTGTTGTTGCATTTTTTCTTTTGCATTCTAAGACAGACTTCTGAAATCTAAGAAATCTTATTATTATGACACAAGTTCATTAGGAAGGCCAAGTCAAACATTTTAAGAGGTGGGGGGAACAATCTACATTTTATTTCTTATTTATTTATCATGTTTACATCTTTTTTTTTCTGTTCAAGACTTGGGTATAATAAAGCATTAAAAATATTCCAGTCTTTTCTTAGGCTAATAATTTTTTGATTCCTTAAATAAAAGATTCTGCATTTTGTTGTTGTCTGTATAAAATGTAAAAAGATATGTTTCTAAAGATGCATTATCATTCCTCTGTGAACAGTAGGTGGAGTTCAGGACAAATCTCAGAAGACAAGATAATAATAAAATCTCATCCTGTTTTACTTAATTGTTCCCCTCCTATCCTGTATGATTAAAGGGTTATTCCACTTTCTTGTTTGTGGTTACTTGATGTTAAAACCATATTAAAATATGTAGAAAATAGGTATCCAATTGTTTTTGCTCAGTGAGAGGATAAACTGTTGTATATATCTTGATATACTGTGTAGTTCAAAGTAACATCAATAAGGGATAGTGCATCTTTATTAGAGGGATGTTACTCGTGTCACTAAAATCTACTTTAAGATTCTGATACAGAGAAAGAACCTGATTCTGATTCCACTCCCCTGAGGACAAATCAAAAGCATCAGTAACATTTTGCTGCTGCAAAGCAGGAGTCAGAATTGGAATCAAGAGATTAATAGGCAACCATGAGGATTACTAAAAGTTTGGGGGCACCATTATCTTTTTTTTTTTTTTCTCAAAAGTTTTAGATCATGGTTTTTCTTTCTTGTTGTTTGTCTGCAATGAAATGGTTTCTGCCAAGGAGATTCTTAAAGATGACCGCTGAAGTGGAACCTTTCTTTGCTCCTGGTGATCTTGATACAGTTCTTGCAGTCCTGGAGAATCTCAGCTCCGAGGCGTTCTATCTGGTGTCTCTTTTCTGTTCTTGTTATTTTACTGAATTACAGGCCTACAGTATTTGCACTAAAACAAAAAGCTTGTTAGAGAAAGCTTGCTGCTATGAACAAAAGAACATATTAAAATGGTTTTGCTTTTACAATTCTAACTGAGTAGCATTTTGTAGAATAAAATCAATTTAGACTGAAAAGAAAAAATCGACTTTTCTTTTTTCCTCTGCACCTCTCTATACTCCTTTCTTTTGATCCAGTTCCTTGGTCATATTATATTCCCCCCTTCTCTTTTGGTTCTCAGTTGTAATGATTGGCTATATATTGTTGACTGTGCTGCTGAGAGTTATGACACTTGTAAATCTCGTTTTAATGACATTGTGGACACTTTTGTATAGCAAGAGCTAACTGGAGTTCTCTCTGTTAATTGAAGTCATTAAAAAGCTCCCTTTGCCATGAACAATTAAAAGCTCGCATGTTCCTTCAGTATGAACAAATGGGTACAGCACTGCCAGGTGCCCGGTTGTGGCACATTTCAGGGCTTTCGTAAGAGCAGCTGCAATCCAAACAGCTGTTAGCTGCAACAATGGTAAATGGGGCAGAGGCTAGCAGAGCAGCCCACCTGGGCTTAAAAGGCAAATAAAGCATTAGTCCTTTCATCTGGGCTTCAAAAAGAAAAGGATAGAGGTAGAATATGTGTGCTGTAGTGTTTTTGGTTGTGTTTTTGTTTTTTTTTAAGTCCATCTCCTCAGAGAGAAGAACACAAAAGCTTCTCCTCTGAAAATATGGGATGGAGAGCACGATTCACTGGCAGTAAGGAGGAGGTTAAGATGGAATTCTCTTGCTTGACTGGGGAAAACTCCAGCCTGTGGAGTGGAAGGAACTCAAATACATCAGGTTAAGAGTGGAGAATATTATATTCAAGTTAAAGAAATGCTAGTGGGGAGGAGATAGGTGAGTCATGGCTAGCCAAGCTGGCACCAGGCCAAGCTGCTCCTTACTCATGGACTTCCTTAGGAGTAATGTCTGTTCTGGTTTCCTGCTCGTCCCTGTCTCCCTTTATTTTATTTTATTTTATTTTATTTTCCTCTTTTTATTTCCTGCACCCCTTCTTTTTTACTTTTCTTTTCTACTTTGTGTTCTCACAGTGCCATGGGGAAGGAGATGAGAAATGTTAGACTAAGGTATATGGCTGCCATATGAAACTTTGTGAAGTCATGGAGAGTGCTGAAGGTATCAGTCACCAGAATGGGGAACACATAAACATGCCTGTGTGAAATGAGCTCAGCTGCCAGGAATTCATATTGTAGGAAAGTTGACGTGAAGTCAGCATAGGAGGGTTTGGGCTGTAGAACTGGAGCCAGCCTTAGGGTTCGCACAGGGTCGAGGGTGACAGAGTGGGTGAGGGAGAGCCTATGGGAAGTTTTTTGATAAATGCATTCGTCTTGGTATGGCAAAAGGAAAAAGCAGTTATTCTGGGGGGCATGGCAACCACAAGCAAATATGCCAAGGGACCCAGGAGCATCGTCTCTTAATATCTATCTTCACTCAAGCCTCAGGCACGGGGGAGTCCCCATTTGATCTCCTACTGCACACAAGTATTCTCTCAGGGGAGTGCCTCCAAGATTTCCTGCCTCTCGAAGGGCTTTCCCATTACGCTAGTGCACAGAGACATCCAGCCTCGATTTTGTCAAACCAGCTCCTTTGGCAGCATAAACCTCCTCCGCCCCCTCCCAAAAAAAGGCTAACAGGAGGATATGTTCTTGCTTGCCTCCTGCCAACCTGAAGTGCTCCCTAAGCTCCAGTTTGCTGACAGCACTCTTCAGAAAGCTTAATGTTTCTTGTCTGCAAATGCTGGTTGCAAGGCTGGGCCTCCCACCTGGTTTTCTCCAGCACTGTTTGCAACTGCCTTTTATGATCATAAGCTTGAAGACCCTGGAATGTCCACAGCAGTTGATGTAACTTTGTTTTGAAGAATGAAATTGCATAGCAGAGCAAACTGTTTTCCACCATTCTTCTAGCTGTGGGAGGCCAAATTCTACCACAGTGACATAGAAATTATGTTTTTCTCGACATCCTCATGTTTTAGATCACTTCACGTAGGGAATTTCCCCTCCTTCTGAAACAGCCTCACCCTCCTTTCTCCCTGCAATGCCCCAACCTTGTGATGTGAATGAGGGATCTGTGTGTTACCACAGGGCATGCAGAGTCGTGCTGGAAGAGAGATCACCCATTACTTTTATAAGAAAAGTTGTGAGGGGTATCTGCACCAAAAACTTTTCCGTCAGGATCAACGTACATCCCAATGATGTCTTTAGTGTGTCCAGGAACTAAAAGAGGCTCCCCATTCTCTTTTGCCTGTCCCCTTCCCCGGATGTGACACCGAGCTCTGGACTTTCCTCATGGTCACACTTCTTAGTGACTGAAGAACTGGCTACTCTATCCAGGCAGCACATGTGGGTAGCCTGGTCTTTTTACATGGACGGGAGACCCCACCTGAGACAGAGCTTATGTGGCTAGAAAAAGCCCAGAGTAGTGACTCTAATATATCATGCCAGAGACATCAAGCTGTCCGATGAAGGTTTTTGGTAATGCTTTTTACACTTTTAATATTTGGTCTAGAACCTCCAGAAGCAGCTACAGGAACACTAGAAATTCTGCAACAAGTGGAAAGAATAAGTATGTGTTAAACCTGAAGAAAGCTTAATGGCAAGCAGAGCTGGAGTGGGAGTGTGGGGGAAAGGAGAGCATCCAGAATGTTAGTTCAAAGTGATGTTTCCACTGTCACGTGGGAAGGATGTGACAGAGAAAAACAGTGACGTGGTTATTGCATCAGATACCCCAAAGTGGAAAAAATGATGCATTTAAAAAAAAAACAGAACCACACTATATGGTCCTATTCCTACTGATGTCTGTGTCTCCTGAAATTTCATGTTGTCATAACAAGTGTTTTCTGCTCTGTCTCACATGGCACTAGTGAGGACCCCATTCATCAGTGCTTGGCCAGTGTCAGGACAATGAACAATGTAGATGGATTATCAGCCCAGATGAAAGTTGCTCTCTCATGAGGCTGAGGTTTAAATGAAGACTTTTCATGTGTGTTGCACCGTAGTGGGATCCAAAGCACCGCAAGAAGATTTTCTTTGATGAAGACAGGACAAGGCTGGGAGGAGAGGCCAAGAGACCTGAGACAGTTAGGCTTTGAGAAAAGAAGGCTCAGAGAGGATCTTGCCAAAGTGTGTAAATACCTGATGGGGGTAGGAAGCAAGGAAGATGCAATCAGACTTTTCCCAGTAGTACCAAGTGGCAGGATAAGAGGCAAATAACTTTTTCACTGTGAAGGTGGTTTAACACTGGCATAGGTTGGAGCAGGGAAGTTTGTGAAGTCTCCATCCTTGGAGACATTCAAAACCTGACTGGACATGGCTCTCAGCAATCTCCTCTAACTGACCCTGCTTGAGCAGAGGGGTGGACTAGACACTCTCCTGTGGTGTATTCCAACCCTAACCATTCTGTGTTTCTGCTTTTGATTCCACCTAGTCCTAAAGGAGCATATTGTGAGCGTATTTCTTTCCCCCTTGCATTGCTATCTCATTTGAACTCCAGAATTCCTTTGTACTAAGTGTCAGCCTTTTTGATGCTGGCTATGCAAGGCCAAACAGATAAGGACTAAGCTGGGAGGAGGATGTCATGGCAGACAAGAATGTAAACTTTTCAGCATGCTGCAGTGTGAGTCTCAGATTTCCCTTTTTACTTTGCATGCTCCATTCCACAGACTAATGTGGGGGAAGAGAGGGAGACAGGCCTCACATGGTTGCAATCTAGATCCTGCATCCCACAAATGACTGTGCAACTCTGCAAGTTCACAGGCAGTGCCAAGAACTGTAGCCTACTTGCCTTTTGCAGATTGTCTTACCATTTTTCCTTTCTCAGACAGAAGTTGTTTTTCAAGTTCCCTGGAAAGGTAAATAAGGATCTACGGCTCATGGTCCTAGGCGAGCTCATAGGTCAGGCACAATCCATTAACTGAGCTCCCCCTGGCCCCCCCACACTCTTTTTGTTACTTTGATTGGGCTCCCAGACTCAGGCAAATTCATCAGTGGCTCCCAGTGATGACATACGCTCCTGCTGGTGATTACAGATGTGAGCAGCCACATCAGGAGACGCTGGGTTTGGGCAAAGGGAAGAGATAGGTCAGTTCTCCTCCTTTGGGTAGCTCAGGTTATTCAAACACTGGATGCTCTAATTTGCTTTTTCAGTTGCTTATATCACAGTACCACTCTGAAATATATTTTACTGAGTTTTGAAACTGCTTGTCTCATGTTAATGAGGGAAGAGCAGCAGACACCAGCCTGTGGACTTAAATGAAAAGTTACATGCCAGAGGCCTATGAATGTATTTATTAATCTAGGGGGAAGGGTGAGCTCATGACCCCTCCAAATCTAAGACTGCCCTGTGGTATAGCCAGGCACAACCCTGCTCTGAGACCTCAAAGTCAGGGCTTGAGGACATCAGCACCAGCAGTGAGCAGCACCATAGCCTTGTGCAGCAGGAGTCAGTTGCTGTAGCCTTTGTTCTAGGCTGATGATAACTTAGAAGGCTGCAACCTCCCTTAGAAGGCTGCTACTCCTCCCTGGCTGCTACAGGTCATGGGAGTGATGGGAGACTTTGTCTGCCTTTTGTAGCCTCCAATTGAACATTGTGTTTGTGAGACACAAGGACTGTGATTAAATCTCTACTCTAAGCAGTGTTCTGAGGCTATGCTGGTATCTAATTATATTCTCCACTTCTGGCAGCTGAGGAAATGAAGAACTGCCTGTGACACTGCCCATGGTAAAAGGGAGGGAATAGGAGAGTGATGCCTTCAAAACATCAGCTTCAGGTGCTTCCCTTGACCTTGGGTGTTCTCTTCTGTCAGCACCTGCATCTGGGATGGGTGCTCATCCTGGAGTGATGATCTTCCTCCCTCCAGCTTTTGTTATCCTGGTGGAGGGTGGGGGGTTTGCTGGAGCTGTAGTTGCCTGTGGTCAAGCTATTCCTAGGCAGCTGCAAGGAGCAAGGTTGTACTGTGGTGGGACAGGGCGGGAGCTGTACAGTGAAGGTCTTGGCAACTTGAGGTCCTCCAAGACACATCTGATTGTAGGAGGTTCCTGATTGCATCGGCCTACCTGTCCTAGAGGGCTTGAGGAAGGACCTTCCTGGGGAATTGCTCCTAAAAGTGTGGTTGGCTGCTTTGGTAGGCTAGGTCTATCCTCCATACTTGGCGACTGGTTCCAATTTTGTTTTTCTGACGTGGCTGCAACTCTTAATTTCCCTGTGCAGCTGCTGCCATTTCTTTGTTCCCCAGGACCAGCAGCTGCTCCACAGGCACGTTTCTGATGGCAGGGAGGGAGGCAGACTGTTTTCACTACGGGGCTGTACAAAGGGCTGAATCCTGTAACCCGGTGCCATGGGGAAGAAAGTCATTACTAATCCCTACCATACAGCGGCTCCGCCTGCCCAGCAGGATCAATGGCGCCATCTCAGCCCCATTATGTTGACTCTGAATCAGCAAGGAATGCCAAGGCGCTGGGAGGAGAGAGCTCCTCCCTGTGTGGGGTACTGTTGCTTGCCTATGGGACAACCAGGTCCTCCTTTCCATCCACCTGATTTTGGAAGAGGTGATGAAGTGCTCAGTGGTGCTTAGGCCCACAGTCTAGCCCAGACCCTATAGGAGGATGAGTAGGACAGAGACCCTGCCAGGATGTGTGACACATTCACCAGCCTCAGGATCATGAGGCAAGCACAGGAGCTGTGCACTTTCCTAGCTGAGGCCAACCAGTTCTTCTGGCAGGTAAAGGCAGGGGTGGATCTTGGAGCCGTTTCCAGAGAACAGGCTGGTGCTGGGGAAAGCAGGAACACTGCAGCTGTCTCTTTGCCCCCACATTCACACAAGACTGGCAGTCCAGCACTTAGAAAAGGGTCCCAGTGACGACTCACCCACCCATCCCTGTGCTGACTGCAAAGACGAAGGATGACTTCTTTTCAGACTATACCATTTAAGGAGCTCCCCAGCTTAGTGAACCTCAGCTGACCTCAGGGTATACTGAGTTTCCAGCTCAGCAGAGCATCATTTCAGTTGAAAGCAAGACACCCAAAACTTCCCTCCCTGAATCTGGGGAAAGGGGGGCTGGAGGAGGGTGGGCAGCAAATAACAGCACACAGGGAAAAAAGTGATGTCAGTTACTGACTCTTGGATGTTGCCAGATCCCTTCCTCAGACAGATGTTGCAGTCCAATAGGACCAGCTTGAATGTGAAGCAGCTTCAGCAGCTTTTGGCGGGCCCTAGGTCAAGCTGGATGGGAGGGCGCCAGGCCCACAACACCACTGGGTGCTGCCTGTTGGGACACAGGAGCATCGCCCCAGCAATGCAATGTTTACAAAGGTGGAAAACATTAATAACATGCACTATGCTCCTCCTGTTTTTTCAACAAGATCGAGGTGTGTACAGGAGAGTGCGTGTGTATATACATGTGCACACACACACACACACACTTGCTGTGGCTGGCACGGGATGTCGCTCGGCACAGGATTATTCCAGCCAGGCTGCAGTCAATACTGACAAATACAGTATATGTCCTGTCTTGCCCACAGCAGAGAGGGAGCTGTGACAGGCTCGGAGTTTTCCTCCCTCTTGTGAAAGACCTGGGGTATTTTCAGCAGCATGGGGAGCTCGGGTCCCAGTCACGTCGGGTCCCAACAATGCATGATCTTGCTGCTGTACCAAGCAAGTTGGAGGTGAGCAATTCTCGGCCAGGTGTCTTCCTCACCACCCGCTCACCCTTCCGTGTTCTGCCCGCTCAGTGTGCTGCAGGAGACAGGGGTTCACTGTAAGGAGAAAAAAAAAAAAGAAGGAAAAAAAATAGCATGTGAGATCATATAATTAAAGATGGTATCAGAATGTCTAATTAGGATGACTGAGAGAACTTGGCTGGGAGACGCAGCCAAGAGCTGAGTTAGTGTGTTTGCCAGTCCAAAGCTCCTTAACAGTAATTAATCCTTAAATGTCCAATTGTTCAGAGTTCAAGGAAACACCTCCTACTACTGTACTTTGTGTTCCTGTTAAGCAAGGAGACACAGCAGGGCGTGTGCCCTTATTCTGTAAGAGCGACACGCCTAGGGGTGTTGTTAGGAACTAGACCGAAGGTTGAGTATAATTATTAACTACCTAAGAGTTCCCAGCATTGCACAATTACCCAGGCCGCCTTGCAGCTGTGCACTCACTCCATTTGGAGTTTTTGGTCGTTGTTTTTTTGGTTTTCTTTTTAATAGAAATACTGAGCTTTAGAGGTGCATATGTACAAAATATACTGAAGTGTCATCTGCTCCCCTTCTAGTGTCTGTCGTGCCAGTGAGTTGTGATGACGTAGCAGAGGGGGATGAGGGCAACATATATATCTATATACATAGTATAGGACAGTCAGTGCTCTTCATTGAAACTCTATAGGCTTATTTACATCAGTTGCAAATTTGACCCAGAGATTTTCCTTTTGTTTTGACGCTGTCAGCGACTCTTGCATTAACATAAAAGCCTTGGCTATTTACTCTTGTGGGGTTTTTTTCATTCTGTTTGCATTTTTGAGGTGAGTTGTGTTGGGCTTTTTCCTTTGTTGATATTAAGAGAGGGTAAAACCTGGTGGAAAGAAATATAGGTTTGACACGGTAGGTGACTTGATCTGCTTGTCCAGCAGGTCTTCTGCTGTTGTTGGACCCTGGTCCAGGGGGTCACTGGGGCGACTGAGAAAGGGTGCTCCGGTGTGGGCAGCTGGTGCTGCCCGCGCAAGGCAGATGGGCTTGAGGAGCAGCCGTTTGCTGCTTTTGGTGACATTTTACTGGCACACGGGGAGGTGGGGGGGAGCCTATGTGTCATTTCCTCAGGTGCAGCATCACCTTCTAAGTCGTGTTTCAGTGTTTTTATCCTCTCTCGTCTTTTTTTAATTGACTCTTTCTGGTGGGCGTGGCAAGGGCCCAGCTGGGAGCCGGCTGGCCGAAGTCGCTTCTGCAGGGGATCATTAACTCGGGCGTCAGCCAAGGCTGTTTAAGTGTTTATAAAACGCAGACAATTAAACGCGGTCGCAGCCCTGCAATACTATAATTGGAAAGCAGTCTGTCGCGATGTCCACCGAAAGGGACCGGCTTCCCAGCACGAGGCGGGCAGGGCCATGCCGTGCCGTGCCATCCAGCCAGCCCAGCCAGACTCCAACGGGGCTGGTCCGCACAAGCGCCCAGCGGGGAGGGTCCCGGCCCCGCCGAGCCGACATGCTATGGATGACAAAACAAAGCCTTGGGAGGGAAAAAGAGGAAAAAAGGGACTCACCCAAAGTGCGAGGAGGAAAACAGAGGAAAAAGAAGGACTTAGAGCTGGCTCGGGTCTCCGGGTGCAGGCTGGACTGTGCCCCTGTGGGTCTATGGTGGGGATAATAACATTTTTCCTACAGGTATTCATCAGGCCATGAAAGCCCTCTGCTGCCAGGCTGCCATTTTAGGAGGGTGAAGGAACTGGTCTTGTCCTGTGGTTGCCACCTGGCGATTTGGAAATAGCCATTAACTGAGCCCCAGGCCCCAAGTCAGCTTTGGGGGTCACAGTGAGTGGAGCATGGGATGGTTTGGGCTCTTCCCAGATAATACAGTACTCCTGCAGCCCAGCCTCAAGCCTTAGCTAGTCTGGGTACTGCAGTACCAAACTCCATTGATTGCCACTGGTAGCTGAATGGCCATTGGGAACTGCACCAGGCAGCTGTTGAACTTGCTCTCCAAGTAGATATATGTCTTCTGAAAAGTCTGGTGAGTGGGGAACATGCTGAGTACCGGATTGGGATCACCATAGCTCTGCTCCAAGCTTTGCAACTGACTCACGGTTGCACCATGAGCACATCACTTCACCTTTTTGTGACTCAGAATTTTCATCTATCAATTAGGGATTTATGAGGTTTAATTAAGGTCTGTGAATCCCTTTGAGATCCTTGCTTGAAAGATGCTGTGCAGGCATAAAGTGCTGTACGCAATGAAGAAAACAAGAGAAATTAAATGCTCCAGACGAGAGAGAAGAGAGGGCAGGTTTCCCACTGCTTGGTCTCCCAATTACATACTCCTTGTTTGGATGGCAACCTCACTTTAACCTGTGGACAAACGAACTTGTTCACCCCTTCTTGCAGCAGACAGGCGATGACGTGCGGCAGTGTCTTACTCATTGGTTAGCCTTCAGTCGTCTTTCCAGAAGTATGAGCAAACAGGGAAGGGGGAAGGGAACGAAGGCGGGTGTGGAGCATGAATTCCAGAGAAAAGGGAAGTATCAGAAAGCAAGCTAGGATGTGCAAGGGCCTTTATCACTGCTCTTGAGATCTAGCTCTGCACAGTAACAAACAGGAATAGATTTCATCTGTCCCTAGAGGTACGTGCCCCGGAGCAGGGAAGAGCTGATGAGTTACAGCAGAGAGGAAGCAAGCAAGTCTTCTTGTGCAAGGCGTCTATTTCAGTGTCAGAGAGGTGGTAGACTCAAGGAGTCTGAGGAAAGTGTTTTAGCTTAGCTAAAAGAAAAGTTGTGTTATCTATTTTTTAAGGTTGAGGCCTTGTTGCTGAAGTTATGGTACATAGTTTGAAGTTTGTGCTTAAATGTAAGCATGAGCTTAGCGCCTTTGCTGAGTGGGGACATGCCCAAATTTGTTTAGGTGCTTGGTGGAAATCAGATCTCAGGGGTGGGAATCTAACAGCCACGAAGGTCCCCAAGTGCCACAGAAGGCAGTAATACGTGAACAGCTTTACTATGCTATTCATAAGGTCAGGTTGACCTGGGGAAAAATGGGCAAAAAAGAAGCTCCATCTCTAATCTTTATTTTCTCCTTTGCTTGCTGTACAAACAACCCTGTGGAAGCTGGCTCCAGTAGGTGTGGTCTGTGTATGCACTCCTGGGTGTGCCTCTTTGTTGTGTTAAGAGGACCATTCCTCACCTTAAAGCAAGTTTCCAGGTTGTCACTGACAGTCACATCAAAACTCATGACCCCTCCCATCCCCCACTTGCATACCTTCCCTCTTAGGTAAGTAAAACAGAGCTGCCTGTTGAGGTGAAACCCAAATTAGTCTCAGGTTTGGTGTCTGTCTTTATTCCACACTGATCTGGGACCACTCTGCCTGTTTTCTTTCTGAGCTGCCAGAGAAAACAGATGCATGTAATTGCTGCTGGCTAGAACAGCCCCCTGTTCAGAGCAGCCATCCTCACTCTACTCTTTCTCTCCTGGAAAAAACTCTCTCAGTCTATCCAGCTTTCACCAGGGTTTCTTAAGCTTCCTGTAGAGCTAGCTGGTCTGCTCTAAACTCTATCTTTTTGAAAGTGCTAGTACACCAAATCTGGCACAACATTTTGCATCAGTGAGCACTCTTTTGGAATAAAGCATAATAATGATCTTCTGCGACATACTTATGGCACCCCACTAAGATATCCCAAAAGAAATGTTTGTTTTTGTTGCAACTGCAGCATACTGTTGACTCATTATATGATCCACTCTAATTCTTCCAGATCCTTTTGTGTAGTACTGCTGCTTAACCAATTACTCCAAGTCATCTATTTGTGCACTTAATTTCTCCTTCCCAATCATAGCACTTTGCTGTGTTTTTATTGAATTTTATCCAGTTGATCCTGAGCAGCATTTGCAATTTATTGAGATCACTTGAAATAATAATGGACAGATTAATTGTTCAGAAAATCCTCTGCACAGGCCCATGCCTGCACCCACAGCTGGTTCCAGAGTTCAGCCTTTCCATCTTAAAAGCAAAGGCCTCTAGCACTTCATGGTATTCTTGCAATATTCAGCTGAAATGTCATGATAAAGGCTGGCAGAACTGTGAATTTTGGAAGACTCTTTCAATGGAAATGTGGAATAAGACATCTGTTCAGCTGGCAGTGGCTTTTGGTCTCTGATCTAGCATTGGTTCAAATCACTGTTATTTTCTGTATTATTATTGGTCTTCAATACGTGCAGTGATTGAAAATATGCAAGTTTTAAATTGTTTTCTGACTGTAAGGGAGGAGACAGAGCTACTGTTATGTGATGATACACCTGGACAACCACAGGTCACGTTCAGAACTTCCCCTACTAAGGACTGATGGTATAGCTCCACTGCCGTTACATTTTTTTCCCCCATTCTCAGCCAAAAGGTCAAGAAACATACTGTGTTCAGGAGTGAAAATGTAGGAATTTGGTGTCCTCTTGTGGCAATCGTGAGAGTTACATCTGGCAAAAGCAGGCGTGACCCTCCACACGCAATTTGTCACTCGGGCAATTGGCCATGTGCTCCAAGCAGAGCACATGATATTCCTTTCCGCCCTGCACTGTAAATATTTCTAGTCCAGTCTGGATTCCGTAGTTTCTGTACGATCACCCGTCCTATATATTTTGTGTGTGTTTATCTGCTTCCCTTTCTGGAGTGCTGAGCTGTGTATGAATTGGGGTTTAAGACTGACTTGATGGTATTTGCTTGCTGTTTGTTCCCCTGTGATTTCTTTGCCTCACAAAAGGAAATTTAGCTTTTGTAAGCACCTCTTCACAGTAAGTGGAGTCTTTATCTGCTTACCATTGCTTGGTCTCTGAGTAAAACAAGTGTATCTGTGTCCAAAGACCTTTAAACCCGCTCCTGTAAGCACTGAGTCTGTTATCCTTAGGCTTGCCTCAATGCGGTTCCACTCAGAATTGATGAGCGAGAAGACACAGAGCACCTGGACAGCCTGTATTTGGCTCTTTTAGCCACAAAACAGGCAAGAGCAGCTCAGAGCATTGCATAGATGGCAAACACTATGGTGGGAGGATATGTTTGCTACAATTTGTGGTGGCTAAACTATATGGAGGGAGCATGCCAAGCCATACACTACTGGCTTCAGGTGCTTCTGCTGGCAGTGGACAAAAACTGAGCAACCTCAAGGGCCTTGAAGTGTAAAGGTCTGTAAGAGTTCAGTGAAAAAGAATCCAGAAGAGTCAAACAGCCCTTAAGAGTAAAAGCAGCCTTACTCCCTCTTCCCATCTCAACCACTATGCTACCACTTGATTGTCTTCCCTTTCAAGAGCAGCGCAAGTATTAATGACACAAAAGGAATATAGCACAGCAGGCGCTGGCTCACTGAGGTCAAAGGCATGCGTTTTCTGACATGTAGAGGCAGGCTGAGAGATTAACTTATGCAGGGGAGCCAGGTAAAAAGAGAATTTTTGGGGTGTGCATAGATGGACTAGAAAGTCTAAGACACTGTGGCACCTAGACAGGCTGACCCTGTGGAGACTGTGTGTTTCACCTTCGTGTGGGAAAGGCTTCTAAGAGCACAGAAGCGTCAGGAGCTTCCCACATGGCTGCTGCAATTACAGCACTGGCTGAAAACAGAGTCCCTTTGTGGCATGAATACAGTCAGCAAAAAGCTGGCACTGCTTTGGGAATTTTATAGCTTAATGGAAAAGGATGTGAGAAAGGGGATACTCGTGTTTTCATTTTACAGAGAATTACAGGGCTTTGAGACTTGGGCTTCAATTCACTGAGGTATTTAGGTGCCTGATTTCCATGCAAATCTTTGAGAATTAGGTATTTCGGACATGAACATCAATGAACTCACCCAGAGACTTGCATGTATTTTCTGTTGCCTAGTGTCAAATGCCATCACCGTCTATCAGAGGCAGGCAGACTGCTTCCCTTTGCTATCTGCCTTCCTGCCAGCACTGCTCTCTCAAGGCTGTGGTAGTGCTGGTGAACTCTCTCAAGTCTGTGGCTGTAAACAACTCTCCAGAAATGAGCTTTATCTCCTGATCTGATAACTGAGGGGCCAGCTGAAGATGAGGCCTCAGGAAGTATCTGGTCCCCAGCTTCTTGCTGCTTACAAACTCAAATTAACCCTCATGCTACAGAAAATCCAATATTAAGAGTCTTTTAGCCTTTAAATGATGGCTTCTGCTGTTCTGCAGGTGTTCAGAGTCCTCAGCTACCTTGCAGCCATCATGAGGCTTTAGAGACTCCTGCCCCCCTGGAGCAGAGAGGATTTCAGCCTATGGAATGATCTGCAGCTTGATTATACCAAAGGCCCAGAAGCTGCTAGAATAGGCAGTGAGGAGCAGTTTCAGCTTTTGCTGCAAAGGACACACCATGTTTTTTTAACAGGTGATGGGGATGAGGGACCCGTGGCAGATATATAAGCTGCAGAGGCAGGCTGGGCACCATCAATTTCTTAGCAGTGTTGAACATTGTTTGTGGAGATGGACTTTATGCCGCACTTTGATGCCAGCCTCAGGTCACAGGCAAAGGGCTTATGCCGTTGACAAGCAATTAAACAATGTGTGTGGGAGGTTGTGCCCTCCTGCAGGCACAAGGAAAAAATGTTTAGTTTTATTCAGTTATTAACATTGGATTGGAAGTTTCATTGTGATGTTTCTGCCTTCAGCCACTGCTAGGTGTTTGCAGGAGACTGCTGTTTTATAGCTAATCTCAAACATGGGCATAACTGCAGCAGTGATCTAGTTCATTTACTTACTTATTGTCACAGCTCAGGTCTCTATAGCAGCTCTGCCCGTCTCAAATATCCAGACAAAGACTCCAGTGCTCCAGTCATGTGTTGAGCTTAGAAAAATTTAAAGTGTTTTTGAGACATTTTGTTTGCATTTGTTTCTACAGGCAAGACATTTTAGAAACAATCTAGATCCTCTTTGCCTGCAACTTCAGAAGCCTGGGTTTTTTTAAGGAGGGCACCAAGTATTACATGGCCTTTTGCCCACTTTCGGTAATCTGCCCACATTCAGAGCAGCGCTTTCTAGTTCCACATTAACGCTTGGGTTCTTTTCCTTGGAGGATTTGCACTCTCTCCAGCAGGTGGTAGCAGCCTCCTTCAAGCTTGCAGCTCTCCCGTCTGCTGCCGCAAAATTGTTGCCTAGTGATTCATGTCCCTGGCTGCCCTTGGCCTCACTTCATCTCCTCACCCTCTGCTGCATGCTTGAACTCTCCTGTGGGAGAAAATCTGCTGTTTAGGTCCATAGTGTGCACTGAATTTACCAGCAGTGTGAATCAGAACAACAGGAGATGATGGCACAACATCTCAAGGACACAGGGAGTGTCTCTCTCTTGTATATGTTTTCCTCCTAACGTTTTCTCAGGCACTGTCATGTTCTACCCATTATGGAGGGATGTCTCATAGATAGAACAATTCAGGAATATGCTTTCTAAATACAAAATTCAAGATCTAAGGTGTTGTCTAGGCAGCAGGATTAGCTGAAGCAGTGACAGGTCACAGACTAGCTGTATCTTCAAAGGAAATGAAAAATCAGTCTACATTGTATTTCCACCAAAAATCCTCTGCTATGCAGTGTAATGTGATAGATTTGTGGATGCAATTGCATTATCCTCTGATAGATGGCCTCTGTGTGTTAGCAGCTGATTGATCTACTTCCCTCACTTATTCAATATAAGGTTGTGCTTATGGTGACAAACATCTTGTGTTAATTAGGAATGTTAGAGTACTATGGGTTTTTTCATCCATTTGGTTTTATTGTGGTTTTTTTTCTTTTAATATACAGTCATACCGTCATTATTTGTATTTTAAAACACTGGTTCCGTAGGTGAAGTCCTAGATAGGTTGAAAAAGTTTCTGGTTTTCAATATATTGTATATAAGTAGAAAGAATGCAGGAAAGAGGTCTATTTAACTGAGCAGATAAGGAAAAACTTAAAGACAAGGCAGAAAAGTTCCATGGCTTTCCTAGTTATAGCTCCCATATCAGGTATGAAAGGTGAAGATTTAAGTATATTATAAGCCATCTAATTATTTAGCAATGGTCCAAAGAGTTTGGCTAATATGTTTTAGTACATGTTTGAGTATCTGTTTGGGTGTTGTTTACTTTAAAACTCTTAACTGTGGCTTTACTTTTGTTTTTGTTGTGTTTTGCATTGTTGGGCATAGACCTATGAAACAGGTCCTTTGCTTGTGAAAATGCCAAGGCACAAAACTTCTGCTCTTCACCATCATCTCTACACAAAGAATTTCTGTGCCAGTCATGTTATAAGCCTTCTCTGCACAGAACAGGTGACAAGAAGACACACAATTCAGGCAGGGTGTATTACAAGATCCATCTAGCCCTTTGTCTCACCTGAGTGGCAGCAGGCACTTTAGGCAAGACACAATATGTTCTGTGTTGCTCATTAGGTAATCAGCTACATGGCTGCAGTTCCCTAAGGCATTCCTAAATACCATCAGCTGGGGATTGCCTACTCGTCTGGAGCTCTCCATGCCTTCTGTAGCTGCATCTACCTTTGCCTTTGCAGTGATGCAAAAGCTTTAGTTTGTCTCTGATACTTCCTCCATCTAATAGAAAATTCTCTCTTCTCCCTTTTGCAGACTTTGATCTTTGCTGGCACTTGCTATTCAATCTAGGAGCTATTTTGATGCTTGGGTGACGGGAAGGAATGTTTATAAGGGATTTACAAGCCTTGAAGTTAACACTGTTCTAGTTCTGGAGCATGTCAGAGTGTTTAAACTCTTATTTTCGGAGCTGTGGTTTATGGCAAATGAATGAATTAATGCTACCTTCATTTCCTTGTTTTTCTTTGTATATAATGAGTAAGAGGCTTTTTGGGATTTTAAACACTTCCAGCTCTTGAAGGAGATTGTTTCTCAGACTTGTCAATGATGACAGCTTTCCCTTGAGGAGTGAAGCAACCACAAATCCTTGTATGTAATGACAAAACACACTAAGGGTGACTCCCATTCACACTGAGATTGTGCAATCCCACCTTGACTGATTGTTGATAATGGCCCTAACCAAGCTTTTCCTGGGACCTTTCTCATCCTGCCCATGTGTCTGGGAGCTCCAGTTCAGGCCGGGGAGCTGCTGGCTGGTGTGGTGCTGTGTGCTGAGTAAGCTTTTAAATTTTCATTACCTTACTGGTCAAAAGAGTATGGGTATCAAACTGTGTTTTAGGTTGTAAGATCTCCACGTAGAATGAGTTCATCCTTCTCAAACTTGAATGGGCTGCTCTGTTTGAGGTGAGCAGTGCCTTGTGCTGGTGAGGTCTATGGTATGGTTTTGCTGAGCTGATGTTGGAATCTCAGGGTGGAGGAATGCTTTCCCTCATCTATGCAGATTCCTCCTTGCATGTTGCTCTGAATAATAACTATTCATGTTCATAATTAATATAACATTCCTGGGCTTTGAAAAGTGAAGGGAGCATAAGAGCTATCTCCAATATGTGCCTTCAAAGAATGTCAAATTTCTGTCATGAAACAATAGAAAGCCAAAACAAACAAAAACCCCTTTGAAGGATGGATTGGACTGTCTGAGTTGGATGTGCTAGTGGTTTATTTAAGCATTTAAAGCTATTTACTTAAGTAGATTGCCATTAATTATGTATGAGCTCTGTCTGGGTGTCAGTGCGCTCAGAAGAGACCAAAGGTCACTCTGCTGTTTTGTGTGAGGACAGCAGGCTGCTCTTCAGAGGTCTGATCCTGAAACTATAATTGAGGTATAATGGAGTCTTACTGAGGAGTGTTGTAACACAGTCTAACTGGCATTTCTGCACACTCTTTGACTCTGCAGTAGTGGCCAGGCTACTATGACAGCCTCATAGCAAGGGGTTTGGAGACCTGTACAGAATGAGGACAGAGTTACTGATTCTGCATGTCTGCCAGTGTTCTGTCTTGGCAAATACCAGTGAAGCATAACCCAGTGAAGAAAAATCTGCCAGAAGGGGAACTGCCTACAATCCCACAGGCTGAAGCTATAGGGGTGGTCTTTAACCTGCTGCCAGGACTGATGGCAAGGAAAGACCAGAGAGGTAAAAAAGTCATGCATTTGTTAGTTTT
>VYZS01039577.1:110421-145807 GCA_013400695.1 Neodrepanis coruscans | reverse complement strand
ATACACATATATATATATATTTATATATATACACACACACACACATATATATGTACATTCTCCCTATGGACCCAAGAACAACAAATGTCCTGCTCTGTACCAAGCTGAAGGAGCAAAATTTAAAAGGTACCAAGCAAAGGTCTCTGTAAAGCTGTAACAGCAGCTTCCATTGAGTATCTGAGCTGGCAGTTTGCACATTCATGTGCAAACTCTGCAGGAACACCCCAAACAGCAGCCCTATATTTCATGCTGCACCTGAAAACACCCCAGGACCTGTTGAGCAGATGAGCTGCATTCCCATAATGCCATGGCACAGTCATACCCTGCAGCAGGAGACCCAGAGGTTCCCAATTACTTGTGAACACAAAGAATTTAAGCTGCAGGGCTTGAACTTGCTCAGAATTTTTTACAGGGGCTAAAAGAAATCAGGTAACTTGCTTTTTATAACATTGCCAACATGGCCCAAAAGTTCCTTAAAAAACACAAACTAAACAGACACATGGACAGTGATATTTAACTTTCTTACCTCCACAAACCTTTAAGCTCCTGCTAGAACTTACATTACCACAATGCCTATCAGCCTGTGAGAGGGCTCAGCCATGGAGAAAAGAAAGCTAAACCTTAAAGAAGGGTTTCCATGACTGGAGAAATAACACCTCTTTCCATCATGCTCTGTGTAAATAATACTGGGTTCAATGGGAACCCCTTGGGAGGGGAATCAATCCCACCCACAGGAAATAAAGTGGTGCCATTTGTATGTTAAAAGAAGAGCAGCACAAGCCTGTTACAGTAATGACCCATAAAACTGAAATCGCAGGAACAGGACTGTGGCTCTGAGATNCTTTTGTTAGTGTGACTCTTGCGGAGGAAAAAAAGAGCTCTTGCTTTTTGACCTTCACAGCAGGAGGCAGAAAAACTGCGTCCAACAAAAAAAATGTGCAATACCTTTAAAGTTCGGGTTTTTTGCTGTTTGGAGTTTCCTTTTTTTAGGTGTTTTTGTTTGTTTGGTTGGTTGTTGTTGTTGTTTTAGGTAGGTGTGGCTTTGGTTTTGTTAGTTTGTTGTTTATTTTTGGTTTGCGTGGGGTTTTTTTGAGGACGGTTTTTGGGGTTTTGGTTTTGGGGTTTTTTGAGCTCTGGATAGTTCCAGGTTACATGAGGTTGGTAAGTTGAGTAGGTTGATAAGTTAGATAAAAAGTTAGGTAATAGGTTGGACTTGATGATCTCTACAGTCTTTTTCAACCTTGTTAATCCTGTGTAATTCTGTGTAACCATCTCCAGGTGATGCAGGAAAAGAAACTGCCAAAGAGAAGCAGAGAGCAACTCTGTTGTGTGATTATTTGACCTTGCTCCTCTAATTGCAATGGAGAAAAGGACACTTAAAATGTCTTTGAGCCCATGAAGTTTGAGTCCAGTCAGCAGGATGCAATTCATGCCAAGGCATGTGGTTAAATAACAAATCAGTCAATATTTGCTGTGGCAAACATCGGACACAGAGCTTGGAGGTGCAGGAAGATGAGCGAGTCTGGCAACTGTTTCTGGGGTTTTTTTGATTTAAACTGTTTAGCAATTTATTGCTAATCACTGCTCTCACAGAACTGATCTGGCAGAAGAAAAGGGAGATTCTCTATTTGATAAAAATCACAGCAAAAGGCAGCAGGAAGTCCAAAAGAAACATGAGGGTGAAGAAGGTGCTGCCATGGGCACGTGAACCTGCATCTCAGGAACAGAAAGTGTTAGTCAAGTTCTGAGCCAGGGGGGATGTAGGAAGACTCACATTCTTGCCAAAGAGGGTAAATAGAATTCATCAACTTTAGAGAACTGTTTTAATTTAACACTTTATCAAGGATAGGCTTTTAAGAGAGATCAATTGAAAAGATTGACTGCAAACACAGAAGACCACAGCAAGTAAACAACATTAGCTGTGTTTGGCTCTATTGTGCCCACTGCCCTCAGGTTTTTGGATGCAATTCTTCACTGATGGAACAGCAGATCAGGTTTCTATATAATGCCCACTCTGACTATAAAAACACAGAGGATCTTTATTGTTGCTATGCAACATTCCAACATTGCAATTATTTGACAACTTTATGCCCCCAATGCCCTTGGTTTGTTTTGCTCTCAGTTAGATCACCAGCTTTTGCAGCTTCACTTACTTTGTCAGCATCATGTTGCAGTCATTCCCTCCGTGTATGGGCAAGGTATGGCTGCCTCCATGGCAAAAACCAACCCCACAAACCAAAAAAAACCCACAACAAATCCCCAAATCCCTGAGCCCCCAAACCTTTTCCTAAGTACTTCATGCTCAGGACAAGGCTCATCCCACAGACTTCTTTCCCTGTCTGGAAAGCAAGAGGGATTTTGCCTGATGTTTTGTTTTCTTCAGTGACAGTTTTATTACAGGAAGAAAAATGAATATTTGTATTTGCAGCACTTGTCAACCCACTCACGGGGTAGTGAAAAAGAATAAAAGTTGCATTAGAACTGACTCTGATGCAGACCAAACAATCCCTCTTCCCTCTCCTGCAGCCTCCCTCCTGCCCCTCTCTCTCCTTCTGTAACTAAACTTTTTATTTATCTTATCTGCCAGACTTTCACATAGAAAAAGTTACCTGGGAAGTCCTTAACCATCTTCAACTGAGCTCCACTGTACAGGGCACTACTGATAAAGTTCTACTCTTTAGATTTGACTTCTAGAACTGAGACACAAAATTTGCAGTACAAGATTTTGGAAGGTGTTCAATGCATCTCTTTCTAGAAATAGGACAAATCCATATGTTGAACATCTGCACAAATTTACTAAATATCTGATCACNCACAAAGAATTTAAGCTGCAGGGCTTGAACTTGCTCAGAATTTTTTACAGGGGCTAAAAGAAATCAGGTAACTTGCTTTTTATAACATTGCCAACATGGCCCAAAAGTTCCTTAAAAAACACAAACTAAACAGACACATGGACAGTGATATTTAACTTTCTTACCTCCACAAACCTTTAAGCTCCTGCTAGAACTTACATTACCACAATGCCTATCAGCCTGTGAGAGGGCTCAGCCATGGAGAAAAGAAAGCTAAACCTTAAAGAAGGGTTTCCATGACTGGAGAAATAACACCTCTTTCCATCATGCTCTGTGTAAATAATACTGGGTTCAATGGGAACCCCTTGGGAGGGGAATCAATCCCACCCACAGGAAATAAAGTGGTGCCATTTGTATGTTAAAAGAAGAGCAGCACAAGCCTGTTACAGTAATGACCCATAAAACTGAAATCGCAGGAACAGGACTGTGGCTCTGAGATTTATACCTCTAGACTGGTAAATAATGGGGACTCTTGCTGTTTTTCTCTTTCTTGTACAAGAGTTCCCATTTTCTGAGCCAAAATTGAAAATGCAAAGTGAAACAGATGTTTGTCGGAGTCCTGGAACTGTAACTCCCTGCACCTCAAAGGAAAAGGCAGCATTTTGCATTTAAGACCTGTCTATGCAATGTGATTGCTACTAAATAGGGAACCTGTTTAAAGGTCACCAGCCTTCACTGGTATCAAGACACAGCAGTGTCACCCAGAGCTCAGCTCAGTGCCAGAAATGTGTTAACATCCCAGGCACATCGCAGCTGAAATGCCACTTGCTCAGCTGGAGCTTAAAGGATGGCTCCAGCTCATCCCTGCTTCTCACCCTGGCTTTGTGGAGATCCTCACTCAGGGGAACCTCTTGCCCTGTGCATGGAAAGTGGACAGAGTGCTGGAGTGTTTTGCTACCTGACATTTGAACCTCCAGAGTGGGCATATCTGCTCCTCTAATGTCTCCACACACTTTCTGTCCTGGAAAGCACTGGCACAGGTTGCCCAGAGAAACTGTGCCTGCCCCATTCCTGGAAGTGCCCAAGGCCAGGTTGGATGGAGCTTGGAGCAACACAGGATGGTGGAAGGTGTCCCCGCTTATGGCAGGGCAGTTGGAACAAGACAGTCTTTAAGGTCCCTTCCAACTCAAACTACTCTGTAGTTGCAAAGGAGAGCCAGGGGACAGCAGAGAAGATACAAACAGGCTGCCCTGCAGAAGAGGCTGAGGTGGAACTTTGGGATCACAGGAGCAGGGGGAGACCAGCAGGCTCAGCGGACAGCCCAGAAGAGGTGAGGAAGAGTCAAGATTGGGCAGAGAAAGCAAGGAGCAAGGCCAGGCTTAGGTGAGGCTCAGCAGGACAATTAGAGCCTGTTAGGGCCCTGACAATAGCAACTCTACCTCATTTTCCTTGCTCTAGTATCACCATCCTAATGCCAGAGGAATTTGCATTTTGTTTCTGTATCTCTCTAGAAGATGAAATTTTTCTCTGCACTGTATGAAGGAAATTCTGAGCCCCTGAGACATAAATCTTTGCAGTAGGATTTTCTCTGTGCAACTGCCCATTTTAGGTGTAAGACCTGTGCTAGATCACAAACACTGCTGCCTTGCTTTTGGCTTACAAGGGCCAGCTTGACCCCCTGGCTCAGAATGACATGGATCCTGCTACAAGGCTGCTTGGCCCAAGCAAACTTGTGTTTTTTTCTTCATGTCCTTCTCCAGTCCTGGAAGAAATTGATATTCCCTCTTTTTGTAGCTCAAAATCGACCACAGGTCCACAGCAATCCCATCTCTATTTCCTCCAAAGACAGACCTTTTCTCTGTATTGAACAATCTTTTCATCACAGAAAAGAGCTGCACAGAGGAGATGGAGGCAAGGTTAAAAAGCAGACTCAGAAGCGCCTTATCCCACTGGCTGAAGTGGGTATTTGTACCCCATTCTCCAACTTGTAGCAGGTGTGGATGTCTCTAACAGAGTCATTTTGGGGGGGATGAGCACCCACTGCAGGTGGGTTTAGGGGTTGTTTCCTAAATGGTATTACTTGATTGTGGTGGTTTTACCACAAATTCAGTGATTTTTTGGAGCAGAGACTCTGAGAGAAGTCGCAAACACACCCCAAAAATGAAGAGAACACACAAACAATCACAGTTTATTTTACGCAAACACCAAAACCCGACAAAACNGTGGGTATTTGTACCCCATTCTCCAACTTGTAGCAGGTGTGGATGTCTCTAACAGAGTCATTCTGGGGGGGATGAGCACCCACCTCAGGTGGGTTTAGGGGTTGTTTCCTAAATGGTATTACTTGATTTATGGGGACTCATTACACTTTTGTCAATCAACCAGATTTACCCCAGTGACTAAAACACCCCCACAAAGCACAGAGTCTGACACAGCACCTGTAGCTCTTGTGGACTAAATATAAACTAAAATATACTAAAATAAACTAAATATAAACAAAAATATGTTTTTTTTTCTGAATACTTTTCCTAAGTAACCGAAGAACATGATGAAATTATAAAACTGAAACAAAAAAATGCCCAAGAGACATTTCCATGTTTACCTTCCATGCATTAAAATATATAATAAGGCTTTATGAAATAGGCTGGATTTCTCCTCCAGACATTCATGATGTGTAATAGGGTTCATTTGAATTGGAAAAAAGAAAAGTCTTGGAATCACTCTAGACATAATCTTGGAGATGTTCCAGTAAATTCAATTTATTTTGGACTTTGTATGTGGGTCTGACTGAACCTTGGAAGGTTGGGGAGAATTTTTTGGAACCTCTGTGTTAGAGTTTTATCTCTGTTACACAACTGGGAACCTGAAACACTTGGATTTATAGCATAAGATTCACTTAGCTTTACATCTGGATACTTTAAACAAGATCATATTCTGGCTTCATCCCTAAATGTTTTCCTCTTTCCAATGGAAATGAGAGGAATAAACAGCATTACTACTCTTCATATCCATTGTATCAAAATGACATTTATGTTCAGATAAAAAGAGAAAATACAGCAAAATTTTCTGAGTTTCTCATTTAAGTCACTTCAGGTCTTGAATACAAAATGAAAGAAGGGAAACTGCCTTCCAGTATCCAAAAACTGTCCAAAACTGGATATAGTTGCATTTTTACTTAATTTCAACCAAAGAAGTCTGTTTTCTCAGCTTTGTGGCAGTCCCATCTCTGTCATGTGATAAGGCTTTTTATTTTATCCAGCTAGAAATATAGAGATAGGAAAAGCACCCAGGTGATTCCTGCAGGAGCTCAGGGCCTGAGGGAGCCTCAGGAAATTGCCTGGCTTATCTTCTCACCAGGGATGGGATCAGTCCTTCCTGCACCATCCCTAACAGATTGTTGGCCACAGGGAATGGCACCAAAATTCAATGAAGTACATCAGGATTCAGTGCCTATGAATTTCAACATGCAATTATTGGTACTTGGGATTGTTTCATTGGAGATGGACTCCTTGTAATAGAGGTGCTGTGGGCAGGAGACAGATTTATCCCTAGTTCAGCCCAAGGGAGCAGAAGTGGACAAAGCTTGGAAGTGTTATTGCAGTTCGGCTTGTAAGGAAAAGAAACTGGACAGGAGAGGTAAGAACTGGCTACTTTCACCTTGTTACACTTTGACTCAGATAAAGAGGTTCTGGCTTGTCAAAGGATTTCATCCCTAGAGGTTGAGGTATCTCAACAAGCAGATTCATCACTACAAAGTGGAAGACACATCAACACACCCATTAGTGAATTAAAGTTTATTTTTCTTTGCTGGGTATAGTTTACAATTATT
This sequence comes from Neodrepanis coruscans, assembly GCA_013400695.1. Lineage (NCBI taxonomy): Eukaryota > Metazoa > Chordata > Aves > Passeriformes > Philepittidae > Neodrepanis > Neodrepanis coruscans. Next base: position 139,186 of record VYZS01039577.1, on the reverse strand, counting down.
CTTGATCACTTGATAACAATTTTGGGTGCAATGCTCCCCTTGCAACTGTTACCCCCCAAAATATTCAGCTCCCTCTGCAGAGACAGCTTCTTTTAAACTCTCCACCGGTGCCTTTGCACAAGTATAATTGCTTTTCCAGCAGGGAGGCTGCTAGAGAGCTGAGTCTGACTGCCAGGTGTCTGAAGATCTGAATATATTGCCATGGTTAAGAACCAATGTGATTATGCAAAGTACAGCTCTGTGCATGTCTGGCAGTGCAGGCGGGTGTGGAGATGAACCAAAGGCAGCAGCTTTCTCTGAAACGTGACTGCCTTTTCTAAGATGGTGAAAAATTTCTGCTGTCAAGTAAATGCTCACAGAGTGCTAATGGAAAGTGGAATCTGAGCAGAAATTAAGGTTCAACCAGATTGCACAGGCTGGATCCTTAGTTGGTATAAATCTGTTCCTCCAGTGGATCTGACTGTCAGTCTACTCCAGCCTTATCTCATCCATCCTGTGCTTGTTCTTTCCTCGTGCCCTCAGCACAGATGAATGTCTGCACAATCAGGATCCATCCCATTATTATGCTGCCTGCGGACATGGCTCCAAAAATAAAGTACTCTGTGTCTCAAAGCAGCCTGGAGTTGACGCAAGCAAAGGCTCCTTCCCAGGCTGTGCTCACCATGAGCAAAGCATTGTTGGGACAGGTCTAATAGAGTAGGTTCTGACTTCTTCCCAGATTGCTCCCTCTTCCACCCCCTCTCCCTCTACAAATAAGCCCTGGCAGGACTAAGACAACTCTGACAACTCAGGAAGATGTGGGGTTGAAAAGTCAGTTACACTTTAAGAAAAGAAGGTGAGAGGCAGAGAAAGGTGTGAGAAAGAGGTGAGTCCAAGGAAATCACGGGAAACAGATTCATCTCATCAGCAGTGCTTTGAAAAAAAAAAGTGACTTTCTAAAATCTCCCCTTTGCTGAGCCCAGTATTTCTTGCTGGTGGATGTGACAGTCCATGAAAATGAGAGGGAAGGGGAACACACCAGGAGCTGAGAGATCCAGAGCAGCAGCAGCCTATGAGGTGTAAAATGAGTGAAAGACACCAGCGGGGGCAGAGGAGATGGGCTGTGAGCTGCCAGGATGCTCCGTGGCTTCATGGGGCATTTGTTCCGATGTGCAACCACCTGCCAGTGGTGCCACTGGGCTCCTGCTGCTCCTGGTAATTGCACACAGGCAGGTGGAAAAGCAGGAAGGGACAGGGAAGGAGGAGAAGGGCAAGATGAGTGGGGCAGCTTTGGAGGTTCATGTTGGTTCCGTTTAATGGGACACATATGGGAGATCCTGGGTGTCATTGCAAAATGTTTCATTGTTCTAAGTGGGATGTTTTGTAGAAGTGGAGAAAGGGAAAGGGAGAGGTGGAAACAGCATGTTTCCAAGGGATATCTGGAGCTATGGATGCAGAGAGGGAACATTATTTTCACTCAGTGTAAAACTTGCCAAGAGCTCTGACCTCTGCCTGAAGAGAGCTGGTGGCACACAAGTCCTCTTCAGAAAGTGTGTCTGGTTTCCTAGCAGCCAGTTTGTTCAAAAATATTCCCCCCAGCACAAATCCACGGGCCATCATGGCCATAGCTGCCCTGTCTATGCAAGGTAGGCAGCGCCTCACTCCGAGTGGAAAGGACACACTTAGAGGCATTTAGTGAACCAGCAGAGACAAAATCAAGAGGAGACAGTGGTGCATTGCAGAGTTCAGCCCAAGGCTCCTATGTTCCCACCAGTGAGAGACTCTGCCTGAGCCCAGCCCATTGCAGCCCCAGTAACAGAGAACTGGGACTGTCCCCCAAGGCTGCTATTACCTGACATCTCATATGCTCCAGCTCAGAAGTTGCTGGAACAGACTCTGACTGCTCTTCTCCAAATAGGAGTCAAAAGATCATTTTGACCCTCTGATGACTGATCCAGAAACATATCATTTTCAGATATCCAGGGTCAGTAAAGATGAGGCATTCAGTGAAGGGATCGAGGATGAAGTCCTGGCTCCTCAAGAGTTAATGGTATCTTCACACAGTGCCAGGATTTCATGCTGTATTTCCAGGGTGTGAAATACTGTCTCATTATTTCTGCGATACAAACACCACAACATACAACTAACAATAGCCAGAAAATGGATCTTAGTAGATAGTGACCATAAAAAAAAAGTGAAATAAATACTTATTTTCCCTTAGGCATGCAGACAACCCTGAAGCACTCAGCCAGCTGAGACTCCACTCAGCTCACAAATGTCAATGAACACACCACGCTTGTTTGTTGCCCAGTCACTGCTCTTTGTTAAGAATTTCCTCTGCTCTCTGACTCCCCATGAACTCCCCAGTTGTGTTACTTTTGCATGGTGCTACAGGGCAGTGACTAAGATGGGACCCTTCCTGACCTTTCCTCCAGCTCTCCTGGCTGAATGAGAATTAAATTAAATGGCATCTTGACCTGCATCAGGAATAGTGTCTCCAGTAGGACCAGGGAAGTTATTCTTCCCCTATACTTGACATTGTTCAGGCCACAGCCTGAGTGCTGTGTCCAGTTCTGGGCCCCTCAGTTTAAGAAAGATATTGAGTTGCTGGAAGGTGTTCAGAGAAGGGCAACAACGATGGTGAAGGGGCTGGAGAACAAGCCCTATGGGGAACGACTGAGGGAGCTGGGGTTATTCAGCCTGGGGAAGAGGAGGCTCAGGGAAGACCTTATTGCTCTCTACAACTCCCTTGAGGGAGGTTGTAGCCAGGCAGGGGTCGGTCTCTTCTCTCAGGCCCCCAGTGACAGAAGGAGAGGACACAGTCTTAGGCTGCATCAGGGGAGGTTTAGGCTGGATATTAGGAAAAGCTTTTTCACAGAGAGAGTGATTTCCCATTGGAATGGGTTGCTCAGGGAGTTGTGGGGTCACTGTCCCTGGATGTGTTTAAGGAAAGGTTGAATGGTGCACTCAGTGACATGGTTTAGATGATGGGATGGTGTTGGGTAGGTTGGTAAGTTAGGTAATAGGTTGGACTTGATGATGGTTTTTTCCAACCTTGTTAAATCTGTGTGTAACTTGAAATTCTTATCTATCCAGGAGTTTCAACTTTATTTTGTGTGGGCAGCTCTGGAAAGAAACTCTGAACTACCCAGATATCTGCAGAAAGGGTCAAACCTGAGGCAGGACTACATTTCCATCATGCATAACAAGCTTTTGCCCTAGTTTTGGATCCATCTCCAAGTTATCCAAACTTCCTTCCTAACCAGTGTGTGCTCTACCTCTGCCAGCCCCATTTTGCTATTTAGTGCACTAGTTCACAATGCAGATGTGTCCCAAGAGCTTTTAAAAGCATAAATAAAAATCTGTACATTGTTTTGTCCTCCCTTACAGGTCCAGAATACCACAGGTTATCATGTAAGTCCATCCAGATCCAAATACTGTTTTCATATCCTGTTTCCTTGGAAAGATCTCTAAGTGCTGCTGTAGAGGTGTGAATTGATCTGGTCTCACAGCATAATTTCAGGGAAGTATCACTAACCCACCCACTTCACAGTGCTCTTTTAAGGCACCTGACACACCCAGTGACTGGACAAGATGGTATCTGAGGCAAAACAGCCCAGAAATCCCAGTGTCAGTGCCAGAATATATTTGATGGGATGTGCATTAATGCAAAATTAATGGGGATCCATCACTGTGCAGTGGCATTTGCTAAAGCTGCTATAAAGGCTAATAAATAATACACAACACTAAAATGTACATGATTTTGATGGCCAAAAGCCCTTCTAGTGACAATAGCTCTGCCAAAAGAGAATTTGGCTCTCTAATTCCAGATAAATACAATTAAGGGAGATATATAAGGAACTGACAGCTCAGCTGCTGAGATTGGACTGTTCCCATTCAGATACAGGTTAAAAAAAACCCCAATCTGTTTATTAAGGATTCCTTGTCCTGTGGTACTTTCAGGATGAAATGAAATGCAAAGGGATGAAGGTAAGAGATAACAGAAAATGACAATGAGTAAAATTAAAATTAAGATCCTGAGGGTGTTATGTATGTTTTATTCCTCCTTGTCACCAATCTCTAAACTTGCTCATATTCCCCATAGCTCTTATCCCAACCAAGTCTGCCCATGCTTTTTCCACAAGTCTAGTAATTATCTCCTCCAAAAGAGAACTGTTAACTCCTTATGTGCCCCTGCCTGAGCCTCAGAAAGAGGCTCTGGGTACTGGGAAAGCTCTTTGCTTTAGATGTGCCTTTGGATTCTGCAAGTTCACAGCATCTCACACTCACAGCCACTGCAGGATCCACCTCTGACACGTGAACACCCTCAGTGCAAATGAAACAAGAACATGGCATTTTCAGCAACAAAGACCTCGCAAATCTTCATTTTCCATTCACTGGAAAAGCATGGAAAATCCAAACGCACAAAGGGACACACTTGATATAGTTTCAAGACAGGAAAATCCCCAACAGGGGTTTCAAATCCCAGCTCTAAAGCAAGGAGTACCTTCTAAAAGGAAAGACTGCAAGAGAGCTTTTTATGTTAGGGTGAGTAAATCAACATTTTTCTTTATCCTCTTTCTTGGAAAACCAAAATCCTTTCGTCTGGACTCCACTAACCACGTCAGCTGGGACAGACACCTACAGGGAAACATTTCAGCCCAAATACTTCAAGTGTGGCAGAATCACAAGGACTTGGCAGTGAAATGTCTTCAGTGCTGAACGACACAACACCCCTGCATGAGGATGGAGACAAAAGAAGTTAAATAAAGATAAATTTTATCAGTAATTTTTAAGGTCATTAAAAGATTCAGCTAAAAGGAGGGATGTGGTTGAGCCCAGAGTGGCAAAAAAATTAATTCAATAGTTAGTTATTATGTTTAAAAAACAAAAGAAAACAAAAAACAAAATAGAGGTGATTTAACCTTCAGCTGAGTCATCTTCCTGGCTGTTTGTATTTGACTTGCCAATAAAAAACAAAAATCCATCAGTGAAACTTGTTCCCACATTCCTACTTCAGGTACCAATTTCAGCCTAAAGATCAACTCTTGACACTTAATTAGGTGAACTGAGGAAAGAGATGTTTCTACTGATTGAAAAGGCATAGAAAGGGAATACTAATACTAAATACTAAAACTAATACCTAATACATCAGGTTCTTCAGCTTCAATCTACATCATTACACCCAGTTTCTTATCTCTAGTTCTTTCTGATCTTCCCAAGAAGCAGGATGCATTTACTCAGTGCCAGGATAAGAAAAACCTGAGAAAAACTTCCTGAATCAGGAAGAAATAGGTCTGTGACAGCAGATAGAGCTTGTCTTTGTGATCGTGCAGAGAGAGACTTCCCTGAAATTTAAAAAATCCAGGACTTGCACCTTAACTCACAGGAATCTCCCATGGAACACCAGCAGTTAGCAGAGTCCCTTGACAAACACCAGATATACAGCCCAGTTTGCTGACATGACCTTATTCAGTGAATATTTTATAATCCCAGTATTATTTGCACCACTCTTCCAACTCTGACCTTAGTAAATCCCACATCCCATGTTTAAGCCTACAGCTTATCAATCATCTTAAAGGTCTTTTGCAACCTAAATGATTCTATGATAAAATGCAATCAAAGCTGAGCTACATCCCTGTACAGGCAGTGATCCAGCCTGCTGGTGTGGTCATTTTTAAGTGAAAATTAGGGTTAATGCTGGACATATTTTTCATGCAGAATTATACCAGGATCTTGTATTAAGAAAAAAAAAAAAATTGGCCTAGCAGGTCTGCCTGCAAAGTAGCTGATGGAGGTTGGATCTGTGGATAAAAGATACAGCTAAAAGGCAGCTTGAAATCAGGGAAAAAAAAGGAACACAAAGTGCTGCAGACAAGAGAACGTCCACTGAACTCTTAAGATCCAACTCTGCACAGAAATACCAAACTGACTTAAATTGAAGGATCACATCGTAATCCCACATAATTAATGTTTGTCATCTTGCTGTAAACTGCCAGATTATCATTAGTTCATCTTTTGTATTTCCAGGAGAAACTCATTACTCAGTGAGTGAAACGTTAGGAAATTATTTACAATTATGCTGCCGAGAGCAGTCGGCTAATTCCATCTACTAATTAGCCCCACTTACATAAGTATAGGTAGAGCGCTGTAAATAATAGCAGTAATGTGTGCCATGCTGGCACCAGCTCGCTTGGGCTGTGCAGCAGCGGCAGCTGCCCCCTCTGGTGGCCTGTTAATGGGATTTTACTCAAACCACATGAAAGGCTCCTAAATATTATCCCTTGCTTAGGGCAGGGAGAGATGGAGTGAGTGGCAAAGCAGGTTGCTTTTTTTTTTTTTTGCTTTACCCTGGGAGGTGTTGTGCAGGTTCCAGGCAGGAGCTGTTGAAGTGACAACACAGAATCAGAATATTTGCATTGGAAGGGGCTGCAAAGGTCATCTGCTTCAAACCCCCTGCTTTGGGCAGGGAATCTTCCGCCAAATCAGGTCGCTCATGTTATGGATTTTGTGCAATTGGTGGTTCCAGACTCCTAAGCCAGGATGGGGTGTTGCATATCCCCTTTGTACTTCACTGTTTGCAGCTCTCAGCAGCAGCAGTTGTATTTCATACTCAGTAAAGGTTAGACTTTGAATAAAGAAAAACCAGTAACAGGAAAAAATCTTCCTCCCTTCCATCTGGATGAACTAACCAAAAGGCAAGGGGTGGCCCATGCAAACCATTACAATCTGTACTTTTTATTCTGTCAACCTGACCTCCACAAACCTGTGGTGATGTTATTCTGCCTCTTTGCTTTCATTTTTCTCCTCCCTCCACGAATTTTTTTTTTCTCTATACAGTAACCTTCATATAGCAGGGACTCACCTAATGCACAGCCCAGACTGTTCCTTGGTGATTTGGGGACTGACTAGGGTTTTATGTGTGAATTAAAACGAGCCTGACTGGTGCTATTTTAAGTATAGAAATAGAAACATCTTCCTTGGGAAAGTGTTCCAGGCTGTGGATGTTCCATGGAGAAAAGCAGGTTTGAGAAAGCCCCTTCCAGCCCCAGGTGGACTTTTCTTTGGTGCTATGTAGAGCCAGGACATTCCAAGCTAGGTCCCTCTTGAAGGCCTAGAAATGAAGACTGCAAAGCCCACACCCTCCCTTGGATATGTTTAACAATAGGGGCTTGTTCTGGGGGGAAAAAAGGAAAGAAAAATATTAGTGCACAGTTTAAATGTAAATTTTGTCTAAGCCAGCATGTATTTCATGTGTGGTTTCTTTTGCCAATGACTTTAGGGATATCTGGGATGTTACAGAGGGAAGAAAAACGATGTTGTAACACCAAAGTACACTAAAACAAGGAATCTGAGAGTGTTTTCCTCAAGGCATTGAAATATGCAGAAATGAACAACTGCCATTCTAAACTACTTCAGATACCAGAAACATAATAAAATACTTATTTTCCTTGTTTCATATGGTTTCCAGTTTGCACATTTTGCCAGAATTTCATGACTAAGGGTGTGGAATAGACCAACAGATTCAGCCAAACAGTCTCAGATGTTGAGTCCTTATTACAATGTTCTCAGCACCAACTGCCTGGAACCATTTAATAAGATGGAATTGCAGTTTGAATGACACATACAATCAAAATTTTCATTTGTTTTCAGAAAGAAAATCCATCTAAACTCCAGCAGAAGAGAATGGAAATGGTTTTGAGGCAGGACGTCCATGTTCCACTATCAATTTAGGTGCAATTCGCAATATAGGATTTGCTTTAATGGATCATCAGGTCTTAATATAAAAGGAGAATGAAGGTATAAGAGGGGTTATTGAATGAGAAGGAAAGGCTATATTAAAAGACAACAAAAAATAAGAGAAGGAAAATAAAATATATATTTCTATTGCTGAAACAAGAAACTATCACTACATATGGTGGGACTTTTTTCAAAACCCTTTGATCACTTATTATATCCAGATGATTTTCCTTCTGTGGCAGGAGTGTTCCCTATAGTCCATGATCCAATTTGCCAGGCAGTTTTTCAATGACCCATGCAAGACGTTCAAATAGTCCCTACATGGTTATTACATCACTCCAATCTCCAAGATGATATCATATAATTTCCATTACAGGGAAAACCCTCCATCCAAAGTGGCTTGCTTGAAGAAGCAGCCAAAAGGAACAATTTATTGCTTTTCCTGCTAGTTTAAAATATGTTACATTGACTGTTTCCAGCTTGGTACTTTCACATTTCCTCCTCAATGTCATTCTCCAAAGAAAGCTGGTTTCTTCTTCCAGTGTTCAGATACCAATGTTTTGTGTTGTTTGCTGTCTGCTCACTCTCTCAAGTCCTTTCAACTGTTAATATATTCTTTAGGAAACACATACCAACAAAGGATACACCTCTCCCTCTGCACTCATTTATCTAGTTCCTACACCTGCTAAACCAGTGGGTTTAGCCATGGGACCATGGCAAACACAGATTTCCCCAAAACTTACTGAAGTAATCAGGACAGCATGGCATGGCATTCCAAAGCCCTAGTTCCCCACTGCAAACCCTCCAAGGCCTGATGACCTCAGGGCTGATGCTGAGAGACATCAGCAGTTCTGTTGGGGCACTGGGTGAGCTCAAGCCCCAGAGGAGGGGGCACAGTCTGGCAGGGGCTGAGACAGTTCAGACCAGGTCAGTCACAAAGCAGCAGCAACACGCTGGGACCAATCTCTCCCAAAAGCCATTCCTGAAGCTCTCCAGCTGCTCAGCTCTTCCAGGTAAGCAGCATATCCCTTATGGCACAAAAAATTTTAGAATACACTTTATAGGGCCACATGTCTATCCTTAAACTCACTGGTGTTGCTAATTCTGCCTCCCTTTCTTATGTTGACATTCAGTTCCTGGCCAGACTGCCTGGTCCAGATGCTTCACTCTTCCTTGTTGAAAAGGTACCCAGAATTTCCACATTCCTCCAAATGATCCTCCTCCCTAATGGGGCACTTTACTGATTTGGTAAAGATTAATATGACCACATTTTCCAGTAGTGAAAATTTCTTTACTCTTCCCCAGCCTTAAAGGAAGCTCCAAGAAAGGTGGAGAGAGACTATTTACAAGAGCATGTAGTGACAGGACAAGGAGAAATGGCTTCCAAATGACAGAGTGGGTTTAGATTAGATATTAGGAAGAAATTCTTCCCTGTGAGGGTGGCGAGGCCTTGGCAAAGGTTGCTCAGAGGAACTGTGGCTGCCCCATTCCTGGAAGTGTCCAAGGTTGAGTTGGATGGGGTTTCAAGCAACCTGGTTTAGTGGAGGTTTCCCTGTCCATGGCAGGGGGTTGGAACTAGAAGATGTTGAAGGTCCTTTCCAACCTAAACCATTCTGCGGTTTTATGAAACATCCCCCAGTCCATAATCTTGCACAACCATCAGGTCCTGGTATGTCTGTTATGGGAATCACATTGTTTAAGATGGTGATAACAAAGCAGAAGCAGCATCTGTAGCCTGAAAATCATGTGAGCAGCAAATAAAAGCACCACCTGGTTCAGGACTGGGCCCCCACAGCCCACAGTTTGAGTGCCAGCACAGGCTGTGTGTCAGCCCAGAAGCCACTGAGAGGGACAGTAAAATCTTTGCTGAGATCCTCCAGGAACAGCATCTGGCCCCTGGGAAGCAGCTCTGTGTGCAATGAGCTGTACATACACTCTGTCTCCATTAGTCAAAGGCAGAAATTACTGTGATTTGATCCTGCTCACAGCATTCCCTCTGGGTCAGTGCATATCAGGATTTGCTTTGCTGAGCATCAGGGAAGAATACCTGGCCCTTGACAATTACCTTTATACAGATGTATAAACCCAGAAATACACAGATGGAGACATGCACATTCAGTTGTTTTCCTTGCAAATTTTAAAGTCATCACAACAGTTTTTACATGTCAAAAGGCAAAAGTTGGCTGTTGTTTTATTTTTATTCCCTCTTATTTAACTTTGTGTTCCCAGCATGTTGTAAATCACAGGTTACACCAGGATGTAAACCAGAAAAGCATTGCCTCATTACACACCCAAATGTCTGGGATTAAAATTATAGGCTAGTGGCACAGATGAGAGGCAGATTATAATTAGTATCTAAACTCTGGGGTGATGAATCACAGCAGAACACTGTATATCATCAGTCTTGCACTGTGGTGCAGGTCAGAAGTTAATGACACCCAGCACCAGCACTGCAGGACTGTGCTCACCCCTCAGAGCTAATGGGTGACATTCCTTCCTGTGCTCTCCTCAAACTGAGGGTAGGACTCATGACAGGTGCCAGATGGACCATGCCAGAGCATGGAGAATAAGAAGGTTTATCTCTGGCAGCTGCACATCAGGAGGGATGAAGTAGAGAGAAAGCTGGAAAAGAATGAGTGTATAGCTATTAGAGTTGGAAATTTGTCAGTTGGAAAGGTTTTTGCAGGAAAATACCCATCCCTTGAAACTACGGAAAACTTTTTTTGCTGGGACAGAGGGAAGGTGAACAGTGGGACTTCCTACCTCCCTGGAGCATCTACCTGGACTGGAATAGACTCTCCCATGACTGAGCATCCACACAAAGCTGGGCAGATTCTCAGAAGCTCCAGACAAAAATAAGTAACTTGGACAACTTGATGACAGTGAGGTTTAGCAGCAGCACAGGGACTACCAGGGACCCCTCCCTTGTGAGCCCTCTTTATTCACTAAGCATTTAAATGCTGACCAGTCTCACCTTAAGCCTTGCGACATTACTGTTGTTTTTAAGGATATTTCTCAGCTGATTGAACATTTAAGGAGCTGAATTCTGTTTAAATACATAATTTGCTGAGCACACATGCCCCCAGCACAGCGTCCCTTTAAAAGCAAAACACACACACTGAAGTATATACATAGTCATATGTGTGCTCAGGGGACTCATAGACATAGGAGTGAACATTTCCATTGCAAAACCACCCTGTATCTCATCTGTCAGTAATTCCACCCTCCAGGGAGACATACGGGCTGACAGTGAGACGATTATGAAGGTGATTGAGCTTTAAAAGGTATTGTTGCTCTCTTCAATAGCACTGATTGGCAGTGGTGATTAAATGAGGAGAGAGAGGGAAGTGGTATTCACAGGCTGACCAGGCACATCGTGGATGCAATCAGCTTAAGCATCTGCGAATAAGTGCTGGTTTTCTTCTTGAACAGCTCTGTAGTTCAGAGGGAGGGTGGATGGCAGTCACCCACCAGGTGAGGATACACACCCTGTGCGGTGAGAATGGGAGCAGGAGTGTGGCTATTTCTCCTTTCTTTTACTTCCCCCCACTGGTGGTTTCAGGGGAAGATCCCGTATTAATTTATTAATTTATTTAATACTCCTGAGTATTAAATTTCAGAAGGCTGCAGTCCAAAGAGGACTTTGTGGTAATTACCTCTTCTACAGTGCTCTAGAGGAGATGGGTTCCTGCTTCGTTTTCCAGCTTAGTCACTGATTCACCTTGTCTTTCTTTCTTAGTCACTCTCTTGTTCTTAACAATGTTGGAAGTGTCCAATTTCTAGTGAGAAAAGACAGGTATTGGCAGAAAAATAAAAGATGCTCACAGTGGTATCCATGGAATTATATCACAAATACACTTAATTTAACATGCTCTTTTGGATTATACCTGATGGCATCTGAACTGTCCCTATTGTCCTGAAAAACATTTTGACCAAGGGAAACAACTTTTCTCTTCTCATGTGACAACCCCCATCTCCAGCAGCAAATATTTGCTAAGCTATAGAAAATATCAGAACTATAAGGGTGGAAGCAGAAAGAGTATTTATGCATAATATGATACTCCAAGGAACAGCCATTAAAATAGACTTTAATTTAGAGAGGACTCTCAGATGTCCAGCAGAGTTACTGTGTCATGCATCAAATTTCCCTTTTGCAGGTTTTAAATCTTGACTTCCCTCATAAGGCACAAAAGAGGTGAATTATTTTAAGGATTACAGACAGTCATTATTTCATCAGGCCTCAGCTCTTCCTTCAGATATGACACGGCCACTACAGCAAAGCCCCCAGTCCTGGTCCCCAAAGGAGGGTGCTGCTTCTCTTGGCCTGCTGTGCAGTTGTGTATCAATCCTCATCAACCTTTCTCATACCATTGCATGGTCAGGTTTCATCATTTGGACTGATCAGAGAGTAATGTCTTCCCCTCACAGAAGACCCCAACCTCTCTAGCTCCTGCTGCTCCATCACTCAACTCCCAGGGCTCCTCACCAACAAGTTCCTTTTTATTTCTTTTCCTAATGTTCATTTCACAGGTTGCAGAAATAACATTTTTCAGTATTAAAATGTAATTAATGATTTCACCATAATGAAATTAATAATTAATTGGAAAGACATTTGGACCCTTTGTTGCACAAAAGTCACTAATTTTCTGATGCCTTAGGGCTGTCTGGTCTGGTCTGCCTCTGAAGCAGTTATCCCACAGCTGGCAGCAAGCCAGGGGCTGCAGGAAACATGTTTTTTCTCCTGTCAGAGCATTTCTGTCAGGCCTCTGCAGTGCAGTAGCAGCTCTGCTCACAGGCACCATTAGCTCCTGGTTTTTGGATCCTATCAAAGACAGGAGTTCAAAAGGAAAAGGTAAACACAGATGGGGAGAAGGCAGCTGACCCTTTTGTGAGATGCCTAGAAAAAAAAATCTAAAAAAAAAAAAAAAAAGAGAGAGAATTTAGAGAGGACCAATGTTTTGATATCTGCTTCAAGGTTGTCTCTACAGTAGATCAATATGATGGAGGCCACCAGTTGCAGGGCAGGATGAGGAACAGAGAATGAGCAGCTCACACAGCAGCGTCCTGTGTCCTTGGTGCCCACAGCACCAGACCAGTTCTCCTTATCTTCTGCACCAAGCTCATGTCCTTGCCCCAGGGATGGAATAATAAGTAACCTTGCATGGAAACACTAAGTCTTTGAGAATTTACACTCAAACAAACAATTAATGGTATATTTTAGCAACCAGTGCCACAACTTGGGGCCCAGGTTCTCTGCCACACCACCAAAGTCAGCCTACAACTGTTCTTTGGCATTGAAACATCTTAAACAAGCTTTTCCTTAAAGCCAACTGAGTTAATCAATTCCTCCTTGGCATTGAAATAAACTCACTTTCTGCTGGGTGGGTCAAAACCACACAATCTATTTTTGCTGTTCTGTTCCCATGAATTCTATTACAATATGTTGCAAAGGGGAAGATTAGAGGGAAGGCAGAGCCAGCAGCATGTCTTGCTTTATGAGGGGGAAAAAACACACACACACACAATTTATTTTTCATTGCTTTATGATGAATATGAATTCAATTACATGCAGAGGAGAACTGCTGTAGTCAGTCAGAATTACACTCATCTAGTAGCAAATATAATGGCTTTTAAAAAGGAGGGCTTATCATCAAGGTTCAGACAAGCTTGAGTCCATGTTGCACCTGATGAACCTGCACAAGGAGACAATGCCTATCACAGCTGAGAATTAATCTCTCATCTCCACAGCTGGAGGAGGGAGTGGAAACCAAGGTGTTAGTGGAGCACTGTGGTCACTGCCAGTCCTCCAACCACCCGTGTCAGGACAGCAGCCATGGGCACCAGGGAGCAAAAAGACCATCTGTCAAAACATGAGCACATGCAACAAAAGCAGCAGAGAAACACACTCGCTTCTTGTTTCTGTCATTTCCCTCACCAGGCAAAATGCATCTCTCCCTGTCCCCGTGTCACATTTCCAACAGCCCGGTTAAGCTTTGCCCACAAAGCTCACAAGCTTAGAGGCCACCTGTGCATAGAACAGCTCCCCTTCTGCCTTGATTCAGCCAGACACCTGGGAATTGTCTGTACCAATGGCATCACAGCTCCCAAGCGCCCCAGTGAACAAGTACATACATATTTATGTTTCTAGTCACTCCAGAACAATGGCCAACTGTGCAGGAGCTATGAGTTCTTCAAGGACAATTTTAAGAACCTTTCAGACCTCATGGAGCAGAAACCCACAAGCATTCACACATCCATGCTTGGCCCAAAGTGCCTCAGCACAGCTCCACTGGAGCAATGGGCACCCTGCCCAGGGAGGGTGGGGAGTCTCACCTCTCCCCTGATGGTCCCCTCACAAACCCTGCTGCCCCCAGAACAGCCCTGTGATGCTCCCAGCCCCTTCCCCCTCTCTCCTGCTCCCCAGAAGCACTAGTGCTCGGGCATTGGCCATATTTCCAAAGCTGCCACATCACCAAAAAGAGAAATTCTCAAGGAAATGGGAGGAGGGACAGAAAATTTCCACATAATGTGCGTTAATCTCACGTACAGTGCAATTCTGCTGGGGTATCACTGATGCTTGTGTAACATGAATACATCCAGGTTTTCTTTCTTTAAGGTAATTCTCAGATTGTTTCTTGTGGTGTTTTGCAACTCAGAATCAGAAATGTTGATGCAACACACCAGGTGTGCCCTTCTCTGGGAGCAGGCATGAAAACATTCTGCATCTTTAGTTATCACTTAATTAAACAGCCCTGAGCAGCAAGTCCAGCTGACATGTCATTGCTTGAAGGCCTGAAACCCCCAGCAGTGTGTGCAAACACACAGACATGTGTGAGCTGCTCCCTGTCAGAGCTGCCTTGGAGCTGGACACACCAATCAGGCAAAGGGGAGAAGCCAGGGGCAAACAGGAGATCTCAGGCAGCAGTGAGCCAGAGAGAGCTGGAAGGAGACATCCTGTGTTTTGAGATCCAGCTAAAAACCCCAGCAGCAGACATGTCAGGCTGTGCTTCCCAAAGGGGGCTGGTGGAGAAGCATTTCCATGGAAGAGCTGGTCTGCACACAGGTAGCACACACAAGGCTTCCTCCTCTTTCAATAGCAAAATGTTATTTTTGAACATTTTTCTGAAAAGAGTTGCTCAAATCTTGCCCAATAACAAACATTTCAAATTTCATTGCTATTTTCAATCAAACCATTTCATGGCCATTTGTGAGTTAAGCTTTCCATCTTCTTCAGCATGGAAGGGGAGTGTTGCTGCTCTTTAGAGACCGGAGAAATATGAGATTGAGCATCACATTTCTTGGTCAGACTTATGAATCAAAGCAGATCTCATACAAACTTTGGACATCATCCCCATGTATTTATTCCTTCTTACCAGAAAGAGCTGATTCCAATCATCTAACGAGAGAGAAAGTGTTTAATATAATTTCCATCCAGGTGAGGCTGCCTGAAGGATGGAGGATGACCCAATCCCAGCCTGGAACCTCCTCATTCCCAAGAACAGGCTACAGTGGTGGCACAATCTGAGCTGAGCTTTGCTGGGAACACAGAGACAGCACTGTCAGCCAGCTTTGGGTCTGGAATCAGGCTGTGCCATTAGACAAAACCTACAGGCTTGAATTCTGCCATCTGCTCACCAGACTTGATTGAAAGTGTAGGAATTACATTAAATTACCTGGTTATGTGCAGTCTGACAAATAACAGCAGATATTACAGCCAAGGCTGAACAAGAGCTCGGCTGTTCCTGTCTCTGCTGGAGGAGCAGGAGTTTTGCCCTGATAATAAAAAACATTGCAAGTTTCTTCTCTTTAGAAAACCATCTTGGGTTTTTTGTGTGTGTGGTTGGAGAAGAAAACATCCAAATTGCACATAATAAGTGGAACACAGACAAAAAAAACCAGCTGTACTCACAGATGTTACAATACAACCAAAGGTGCTTTTCTGTTTCCTCTCCCCTCAGAATAAGCCACATACATCTAATGAATAACACAAGAGATTTCCTTGATAGAATTAATAGCACACAGTCCTTCTTGACTTGCCTTTAATCACACTCAGCACCCAGTGGGCCTGGGAGAGAAAGTCAGCATTACTCATTTACTCAGGCAAACCCAGTGGTTGTCAGCCACCCCAATCCTTCACAGCTTTAATGCCATATTTTGGGGAACAAAATGAGAACCTGAGGGCAGCCCTTAGAGCTTTGCTGCTCACTGGGGGCAAAGCTTGGATTAAAGTCACTTGACATTTCACTTGAACACAACCAGCGTTTACGAATGTTGCATGTGGGAAAAGCCCTGTCTTAATTACATGGACTTGTTCAACTTAATTCATGCACAGTGAGCTTGAAATTTATATTTATGCAAATTCATGGAGATCCAGAGGATTTCACCTACTTAAAGAAGGTAGCTTAGAGGTAGCTCTAAGACTGTCAGTCTATGGGATGCACACAGACCATGCATTCTGAGTCTGTCAGACATCTATTATTGGTGATGGAGCAAATGGTGAGGTTTCATGTCTGTGCTACAGAAGATTTGCAAAAAGTACAGAAGATTTGCAAAAAAAAAAAATAAAAAGCATTTCTAAGAGGTTTCTACTGATCTGGCCTGGGCTGGTTCAGCCCAGAACACAGCAAGGTGTAGCACAGAGGGAATTTTGCCTAAAGAAAAAGCAAATCAAGTATGAGTCATAGGCAAGTGTGGTTAGAGAATATTGCAAACCGGAGCTCCCATCCATCAGAAAATCTGATTACCTGAACGTGTTTTCTTTAGAAACATTTCTACCTACATAAATCAAAAAGTTCTGCTCTGCTGAGCAGCTTTACCTCCACCTGGGCCTTCATCCACAAAATCTCTCCCAACTCCCCCCATGTCTTGCAGGGACAGCTGTCTGTCCCTCTGTCCTGCCTGGCCAGACCAAGCCTGGGGAGGGACATGAGCCACCACACTCTCAGGCAGCAGTAGGATATCACACAACATCTCACTAGAGCTCCTGCAGGCAGTGAACCAGCTCTGCAAACACAAAGAAATATTGAATTCACTGAAAATGACATGTTTTGATTTGGCTTAATATGCCAAGATAGTTCTATCTGAATCCACTAGACTGGAATGATATATTTGATTTAAATCTTCTAGATGGAGAAAAAAAAGTCTATGCATTGATTTGATTTAAAATCTTTTTTTTTCCCCATGAAAATTTATCTTTTTACAGAAACTGCTTTACCCACATACACAAACACTTAAGCACCTCTAATTAGCACGTGTCAGTGAGTTTGCTAAGACTCTGGGGATCTATAGGACCTTATTCTCTATTATGATAAATTCACTTTATATCCTCTTACTCCCTACCACTAAAAATAGACATAAAATAGGAGTAACAATAGTTACAGAGAAAGATTAAGAGCCTCCAGCCAGAACACTTTTCTCTCTGCCTGGGGAAAGGGGCCACCAGGGCTGTGCCTGTCCCCCACATTTCTGCTCTGTAAGAGTCACCTGCTGACTGAGGCTGGGGAGATAAAACGGCCCAAGGATCTCTGAAGAATCTTTCCAAGGGATCTTTGTTACCCTCCACGGCAGCAGATGGGGTTTGCAGCACAGCCTGCCCATAAGGCTTGAGTTTTGGGAAGCTGCAGACTCTGCTCCCAGGGCAGCTGAGCCGAGGTAAGTGTTAACACAGCTCCTGTTCTTCAATTTGTGCCTGCAAAATGAATGCTGCTCCCCTGGGCTGCAGTAAGGTTGTAACATGCTTAAATACTTCATTAATGAGGGCTCTGTAAGTACCACAGAGACAAACAAGATTTTAGAGGGGCAGAAGCCTTTGTGCTTTCTCCTTTTCCACAGGGGAGAATTTCAACTCACCGTCCAATTTGCAATTGCGAAGAGAAAATTGTTCACACGGAGTTGGATTTGCCAGCACAGTTTGTGCCTCCATCTAATTGTTTTTAAACTTTGCATCTTGGGAAGAATTAGCAATCATGGTGTTCTTAGAGCCTCCAGATTTTTTTTTTTTTAGAAAATTTTCTTCCCATAATATCCCATATGTTTGTATTGCTTTCAGGGGAGCAGAGCCAAGTCATCCTCTGACTAAGACCTGGTAATTCACAGAGCACATCAATCTACTGGACAAAGCATTTGCAGTGTGTTATGGAGATGAAGGCAAACTTCCCTAGTGGGGAAATTTATACCAGGAATAAATGTAAATCTAAATGTAAATCTAAATGTAAATGTTAACATGATTATTTGCACTCTTTTCAACTATGCACGCAAAGACAGATTAAGTTTTTAAGGCTTTTTTTGACAAGAGGAGGAGTAAGAAGGTGATCATTGGAGGTTGTCCAGCTAAGACCACTGAGACCAGGAATTTGCATGGAGTCATTCCTTTGATCCTTGCCAGTGCAGGCTCAGGAACACCAGGAACGCTGAGATGCAATAGCAGCTTCTACCACCCTTCTAGATTTTGGCTTCTACTGTAATTAACAACACTTCAGGCTTCTTTAACTCACAGTGAGAGATAACCACTGCCAAAGGCCACACCTTCATCCAGGATATGACCCCACCACCCATTTTGAGCATTCCTACCCCCTTAGCTTCTTCTTTAAAATCCTGTGTGACCTTAAATGTGAAACAAATGTTTGGATCCTCCAAAAGTCTGATGTATGTAGAAAAATTCTGAGCTATTTAAAATTTTTTACTTAAAACTAATATTGGTTCTGTTTTTAAAGTGTTCTTAAATCCTCCTACTCATGGAAAGAGGATAAAAATATCCCAAGATACCTGCTTAACTTGTGTACTTCTAACAGCCACTGCCTTTTAAGGAGAGATGTTTCAAGTTTTTCCCTAAACTGCTTTTTTTAAGCATTTAACAGGTTAGATATTTTAGGATTTAGGCAACATGCACCCAATGACAGAAAACACTAAAAACTGGAGGCATTTGTGTCCAGTGTCAGTGCAGTTTGTGTCAGCAGCACTGTAACACTCATCCCCTCACTTCGGCTTCCACAAAGGCTTCTAAACTCATTTTCTCCAAGGGAGACTTGTTCCCTCTCCATTGCTCTATTGTGTGCTTGTAATCCCAGCAGGCTCCTAAAAATAGAAACACTACCCTCACATCTGTGGCTTCTCATGTCAGTAAAACCAGGGCATGAAGTGCTTTAAATCAGCTTCTCATGTCTAGAATAAGGGGGATTGCCCCTCTCTGGTCAAAAACCATGGATTGCAGATGTTTGGTTTATTCCCCTTGGCCATTGGCAGGGGCAGATCCAGAGCTGCTACGAAGTGCTGAGGCTCTGCACCAGCTCTCAGCTCTGGGAAATCCCAGCTGTCTGCTCACATTCATTCTCTGGAAGCAATCTTTAGTCCTCCCAACATTCCTTCAGGCCCTTTGTTCCAAGGTTGCAGAATGTCTTCTCACAGCCTCAAATTCCACAAGTGCAATGCAACCTCAAGGCAAAGGGTGAAAAACTGTTTGGGTTTTTCTTAATAATAAAAAACACAAAAACAAAAATAAAGAAAAAAAAAAAAACTCTTACCATTAAAGTGATCACCAGTTTTTCCCCCCTCATTCCTTTGTACATCAAAGCCACGAAGTCCTGTGTTTCCTCCTCTTTTTTCCTTTCACAAGCTTTCTTATTGCAACAGAAGCACCAAACAGACCCACCAAACCTCTGGTTTACAATAGATCATATAATCTGTTTGGTATCTGGTGCTTCTCATCCACTTTTCCTACCCTGAACCTGCTGATGGGTATGACTGACACACACTGGTTTATCCATGACAGACTTTAGAACCATGCATTCAAAAGGTCTCCAGGTGCCTTTGGCTGTCTGAAGTTTAGTCATGACCAAAGGCCAGTCAGAGCTCTGCCTGCTCCTGTGGTTCCCTGGTCCTTAGGATCTCACCTGCAACGGAGAGGGGCCATGAGATCAAAGGGTTTGAATACTAGACAGTGTTTAGGCACACCTTGCTCACTTTCCTGAATGAGATCCTCTTCCTTTCTGACAGACATTGCTTTAGCCCACCCAAGGCAGACACATGATTTGGAAGGGCATATCTTATTTTTTAAACTGAGGGAGGACAAAGAAAACACAGCCAAGAGCCAAGTAAAAGTAGAGGACAAGAACGTGGAGAAATTTTCAATCTGGCTGATCTGCAGGTGAAGGACAAGTGGGAAACAGAACCAAAGCTGCTTAACAAGACCTTTGAGGCCATCTAAGGTGAGACAGAATCAGCAGAGATTTCATTACTCACAAATCCCTCCAGATGTCTTAAATAATTCATAGCAAGCACTGGGACATAAAGACCAGGAGTCCCATTAGGAGGCACATCGTATTGGTTTTGTTCATTAGGGTGAGTCACACAAAACACGTTATTACATAAAGCAGGATGTCTCATTAATTACATCAGTCTGGGGGCTATAATGTACCAGTGCCTGGGAGGGTTCTGAGAGACTCAGTCATTGTCCTGGTTGTTCCAGAGAGTCCCACAGTTTTTTTCTGCAGAAAGTCACCCCTCACTCCCGCTCAGGCTGTCACTGGGGGTCTGTTGCCCAGAGCCCTGGCTGTGACTCTGCCTGTGGGTGCTGGACATTTTTCCAGCAATGTCACCTCTCCCATGAACTGCCCCCGAGGATAAGAGTGTCCTCATGTTTACCCCACACAAAAAGGGCACAGCTCTATCCAGGCACCCAGCTCTGACACCAGCAAGGGAAAACCCATCCCTGAGCTGAGTTCCCGTCACTGCCGGCAAATCCTGGAATATAACAGAGGCTAAAAGAGGAGTGTTTATCCCTGTGGTGTTTGGAATAACACAGCAGTGCTGCACCGTGGCTTTTGGAGCAAGGGAAGCTGAAGTATTTCAACAGCAGCTGCCAGTGTTTGCCCACACAGGCAGGTGGTAGCTGTGCCTGCCAGCTGGAGGGGAGACCTGGGACCCCACATTTCCACGCTGTTATGGCTCAAAATGTTCACCAGAGCCAGCCTGGTTTGTGTGGATGATGGGGCAAAAGGGTGCCATCCACTTCAGTCTGGCCATCTGGAGGTACCCAGATGAGAGGAGCTGAATTTCATGAAGGAAAATAACTCAGGTCCTTGGGGCCTGAGTTACTTCTGTAGATACAGGAGAAAGACCCTCCCTGGTGGGTCCCAGCAGTGGCTGGGAGCTGTAGGCTGGCAACCCACCCCATCTGTGCAGCCTCTGCCACTTTGGAGCTCAGCAATGCAGCTCCCTCATACCTTTTTAAAAAAAATGGTGTTATGGGAGACATACATCATTTTACAAAGTCAGGCTTCCAAGACCTAAATCTTCCTGTGGAAGTCCACTGCAATTTCAGGGACTAAATAAAGTTCCCAGTTCCCTGCTATCTCTTCTACTGTCCCACAATTTTCCAGGTAAGACTGTGTTCAGTGATGGATGCCTGCAGGGATGTGAGACAGAGTTCAGAGACGTAAGTGGGAATTAGGCTTCACTGTTTGGGCACAGAAGAGGATCTTAAAAGTAATTTAGCACTAACATAACCTTTCAGATTAGCATTCATCCCATGCTAGGTTATATCCAGATTCCACTCTTGGACATTACCAAAATATTGCTGCCTGGATACACTCTGGGTTGCCTGTACAGGATCTCTAAAATTTACTGGTGGGGAGGAGGGAAAAGGTCAGGGAACATCCTTGTGTATTTTTTCTAACAGTTTAGTCCTTGTGAGTGTATCAAAATGCAGCAGCAATGACAGGGACAGATGATCTAGAACTCCTTGCATTATTAATATACAGTGAAAGATGAGGCAGCTTTTGTGAAAAGTTATCTGTTTGCATATTTAATATACAGTGCTCTGACTTCAACATGCTGCTACTCATGATGCTGTATTAAAACACAGCTAACCTTTTAAAAGCTCCCACACTGAACAAAAAGGAAAATATTTGCTGAGTTCAAACACTCCTAAATGTTCCAGGCTTGAAAATAGGACTGTTAAGATCAGGAGAGCAAATCAGGTAGGTGGGGAGAGAAAATGCAGTGACAAATGCAATGGAAGTGAAATAGAAGGAGAGAGAGGAGAAGTAGAGGTTGGAAACAGAGTTCAAGATGTTCCTCCAGCACAGATGTGACTCCACCAGCTCCAAGGAATTCAGCCTCTCCCATGGGACACTGAGATCATGACAGCAATGCAGCACCACATCTCACAGTTGGAAGGTGCTTCCTGACTCCCTGTTGAGCGTCCAGCTCTGTAAAGGCATCATCCCCTCATGCATGCCTTGCCTAAAATGAGCAGTTCACCCCAGCACTCCAAATCCCAGATTCTTTTCCTATTGTTGCATGAAAAAAACTTCATTCACAGCTCCAGTCTGGCTTCCGGAAGAGGTTTTTCTTCCTCATCTCAGGCTCAGCCTCATGACAACTAGAAAAAAAATAAGCAGCAAAATTCATCTCTGCAGCAGCAGAGGAGTGGGGAGAAAGGATGGGGTGGTGCAAGGTCCATGGAGTCATTCTCCTCCATGAATCCTGAACAGTCACATTGTGCCTGGTCGTCTAAAGAAAGTGTGAGTATGGCAGAGCCAGGCCTTTAAGCTCTGGAGTAACCAAATCCCATACTTTATCCTAAGCTCTTTAACATGGAGTGACTGAGCAGCACATGTAGAAACCAGCCTTAATGCCTGCAGACAGCAAGGAGGCAGGGACACATGGGTCTCTTCCCGTTATGTTAAGCTTAAATAGAATTATATGGTCTTTAGTTTACCTTGCCATGCAGGAACATTAGGCATGGATTTCTCTAAAGCCAGAACATCACAAGCTACCCAAACAGCCCTGTCATTGCAATTTCACAATTTCCCTCTTTTGTGCATCTCTGAGCTCTGACTGCAGGAAAATTTCATCTCCTCAGCCCACTGCCATCTGGAGCAAGGTTCAGACTCAGTCACAAGCATAGTGGGAAAGGATATTTCTGGAGAATGGTGGGAAGGTTAATGATGAGTATGCCTAGAGCTCGTGAGCTCTTTCTGCATCTCACTATGACACTCCAGTATGCACTGTATGATCTGGAACCAGTAAGTGGAAGCTACTGGGAAGATAACAAGAGTTCTGAGATCTGATAGGAACTGGGGAATACGAAACTTCAGTCAGCAAGACAGGGAGAGTGTCTCCAAAACATTTCAATGTGGAATTATCCTGATTCATCCAGGAGATTTGAGTGGGTCCTGGATCATCATGCAGAGCATGTCCAGCACCCAAAGGGGACTTTGCAACTCCCATGTCTGAGCCAGCCCAGGTCATGAGGTGACAGAGGTGGAGGGTTCAAATGGGTTAGTTCCAGGCTATGTTAATCTTCACAGGGAACATTAAAGCTTATTGTGTTGAAAGCAGGTATCAGAGGGTGCCTTGTAACCTCTTGCCATCACTCAAACAGGTGGTACTCATTGCATTGTCAAGCTGAAGTAACTCATCAGCTTTCAAACCACCCTCTAGCTGTGGGCTAGATGGTCAGACTTATGAATCAACAGTGCATGGCATCTCCTTCAACAGCTTCAGCTCCCTGACAACCTTCCTCAGCCATTTCAGCGCTCTTGCTCTTTCTGCCATGGCCCTGCCTTACGAGGCAATGCTCCTCCACACTCCACAGGGCAGAGACCAGGAAGGAGAAAAGAGGGAGAGATGCTAATGCCATCATTGGTAGGTGTTACAAGCCCATGTCAGACAGGCTATATATTTCTGTTGGGCTTAGCTGGAGGTGTCTGGATGTTTTTTATGCAACTTGACATCCACCCCTCAAATAATCGATGCTGCATCCCCAAAACAGCCAGAGACAGGCGTATAATGCTCTGATGCTATTTCCAGCATTGTCCAGCAGACCCCACAGGGAAGAAGAGCAGCTGCAGCTCAGGCAGTTTTACAAGCTGTTACTGGCCTGGCCATTCCAGGCAGTGCCTGTCAGGTCTGGGAGAGTTGGATGCCGGAATTCGGGCAAAGCTGTTGTTTGGAGCCCCTTGCGGTCTCTTGACTTTTCATCTTGATTAAAAACTATGCTGAACAGCAGAATTAGCAAAGCAGGGATCCTAATCCATTCACTGCTCCTGAAATCCAGTTGCCTGGCCACGTGCTCATCCTTGGGGCTACCAATTAGGGACACCAGCTGCTAGCCTGGATGCCAGGGCCAGGAGCTATTAGTGCACAGACCATTAGCTTTAAAAGGCATTTGGAACTTCTGAACACATTAGGTTTGGGTGATTGACATACACTACAGCCATATGTGGCTCGCTGTCCTTTCTGACAACCACTTTTTCTCCAAAAATATCTTGGCTTGTCAGAGAGATTGTGGTGGAGCTTCTCATGAAAATGTCTTACCAGCAGCATTCAGGTTCCGCGTTAGTTAAATAGTTGTTACCTGCTTTAACCAACTTTCTTGGTGTCTTTCCTCTGAGGTAAGAATGGCAATGGGTTGTATGAAAGGTTGGTCTCTATTTTTAGCCCTGTCATTCTCCCAGTTAATGGTTCCAGGGAAGTCATTTCCCTTCTTTATGCTTCAGCGACCCCATCTGTAAGATGGTAATGATGAGTCTGTACCATAGGGTTTTGAGATCTATGCTTGTAAAAAATATAATAAAACTCAGAATTACCATGTCTGCCTAAAGCAAGGGTGGAGAGGAAGCCCATGGGCTTTTGCAGCAGTACCTGCATGGATGTTTTTGCAAATCCTGTTCTGCCATGGCACCAGACCTGGATCCCTCCTGATGACCTGGCAATCACTGATCCGTGCTCTGTGCAGGGTCAGATCTCTGGGAGCTGCTGTTGTGCCTGGGTACCCAGGAGTAGTGATAACAGCAAGCTTTGCAGGTCATTTCCTGAGAGGAAGACAGGAGATGATGACAGAGAGTGCTTTTGTTATTCGCTTTGTGGGCAATCAGTCCACCAGCATGGCCAGGGAGATTGAGCCATTGATTTCAGTTTATTCACCTCACACTGCCCTTATTTCCCCAATCTCAATCATAGCTCGAAGTTGGGCAAATAATAAGGGACCCACTTCCCATCCTCACTTGGGTCAACCTGCACATCTTCTCTCTCCTACTGAGAAATGGGAGGCCATTTCTCAGATATGTCTCATCTGGCTTCCTAAAGAGATTCTGCCATGAGGACCTGTTCTTTGTGAAAATTAAGAGTTGGATTGGAGTCTACCTGGGCA
This sequence comes from Neodrepanis coruscans, assembly GCA_013400695.1. Taxonomy (NCBI): domain Eukaryota; kingdom Metazoa; phylum Chordata; class Aves; order Passeriformes; family Philepittidae; genus Neodrepanis; species Neodrepanis coruscans. The sequence continues at coordinate 114,312 of VYZS01039577.1, read as the reverse complement.
CAGTGCAGCACATCAGGCACATGTTATTTGAAGCCAGTGCAAGTGCCAGGAGGCAGAGCCAGAACACCAGGCTGTGTGTTCTGCATCTTGTGGTAGTGAGTCCTGGGCCTACACAGATGGGGGACGTCCATTAGGAGACCACCTGGCTACCCAACCATTAACCCTGACCTTCAGGGGTGAGCCAGGTGGCAAAATAGAGCCTTAGCTCTCAAAAACAACTTAAAACCCAGGTTGCCTTACCAGCCCCTCTGAGCCCATTGCAATCCGTCTGCAGGGAGAGCCTCCATTTCTTTCCCAGGTTCGTGTTTAAAACAGAGCCATCATGGAATTTAGAGTTCAAATACAAGTTTTCTTGTAAAAGGGACATTATAATATGAAGTTCTGATGAAATTCCTGGCCTCCCTTTATATAGCTTGTAAATACCAGCAAAAGTATTTTAAAAATATTTTAACATTATGCCCCTTAGCTTGATTCTTGACATGCAGACATTAAATGAATGTCATTCTGAACTGGCTTTATCTTGGGTCTGGCAGATTTTTCAGGCTCAGGATAGTTCTTTTGTCATTTGAAATAACTCTTCCCTCAACAAGACACACATCCTTCAACTTACCCAGATGGTCTCCTCCTCCAAGATAGAATAATGTATTTAAATTTATCCAATGGTTTTCATGACTCAGATTTCCTGTAGCTGGATGGTTTCTAACCGTCCTCTGCTCCACCTGTTCAGACATCTCAGCAACCCTCTCCCTGGCTCACAACCTGCGGTTCATCACTGGAGTGTCATTGCCTTCAGGGAGAGGGTTTTAGCTGGTTTACTTAATCATACAGCAGTTCTAGAGCAACTTCACATTCACATAACCCATGGTCTACAGCTTGGTCCACAGCAGCTTTAGAGAGAAACCATGGCTTTTAGAATCTGCTTCAAAGTTTTGTTTCTTCTGGGGAGGAAAGGTATGTCCTGAAAGCAGTCATGTCAAACAGATGGAAAACCACACTTTTGCTCCACTCTAAATCTCTATCCCCTGAATATTTCTCATCAAACTACATATCCAATCCAACAGAAAACTCATTCAGCAACCACCAACACAGCCACCTCACTGTCTAAACAAACAGATCATTTTCTTCTTTGGACTAGAGAAGAGAATTGCAAATCCTTGTATACAGATGTTTAATCATCTGCCTGGATTGCATCAAGACAACAGGCAGTGATTTTAAATACCATATAAGGGATCAAGGCCCTCCTCTTTACTGCTGTTCAGTGATTTGACCTCCTACACTGCACAGGTCCTTTTGAAAATATCACCAGTGTCTTCCAACTCACAGGACTCCTACTGGAGCGGAGGTATTTTTGGAGAAAATCACCCTAAAACTTATTGACATTCAAGAAATCCTTCGAAACTAATGACAGAAGTGTGTGGTGCCTTGTCATGGCCTGGAGAAGCTGAAAGCCAGATGCAGGGAACGCAGGCAAGAGAGGATGAAGTGAGATGAACAAGAGTGATGGATGAGCTGTTAGATTGATTTTAAATATAAGCTGGAGTTTGAGAAGGCAGAAGTGAACTGAACTACAGGATATTGTCCTACCACCATCTTCCATAGGCTATTTCCAGCTACCAGAGAAATCACAAGCCATTTGAAACCTTTTCTCTGCCCTGGCCCAGACCTCACAGGGCACCGAATGCACAAACCTCAGGCAAACAGAGGTTCCAGAGGACAAACAATGACCAGCAAAGTCTTGGTTCAGTAGTCCAACAGCTCTGATGATGTGGCACAGTTTACTCCAGCCAGGGTGGGCTGTAGCAGCCACCTTCCTAAAGGGAAACAAAGTGTCTAAGACCAGAAACCCAAATGGATGAGAGGCTGTATGCCAGGAAAATAAACCCCTTGCCATAAAAGACAAGATGGGAAGACTAACAAGGGCAAACAGCCTAGCAACTAATTACAGAGTAAATTAAACTCTCCAGCCATGTATATAGTCAGACAAGAAACAATCTAAGCATAGGCCAGCAGTTTCAGTATCAAGGCAGAGCCATCAGGGAGGACTATCGTCACCAAAGCCCTCACTTAGAACCCTGGTGCCTTTTTCCACAAAAGCCATGAGACCAACAAGGCAAAAAACTTCCAAGGTTTAAATGCTCCCCTGGTAAACTGCTCCTACTGTTCGATAGATCCAGGGGCAATTTTGCAGATTTGAATGTTGGGAAAGCTGTGAACAACCACTAGAAAAAAATGCTGTAAATAAATTCCCTCTCAATCTTCCATGGCAATACCAATCCTCTCCATCTTCTGACCTTAGAAATAATTTGTGGGACTGCCAAATGCTCATCCATCCTTCAGAGATGCAGCTTTGCTCCTTCAACCAGGCACATATTGAACCTGTGCAGGCCGTGTCTCTTGAAAAACTGGGCTCTGCAGCCAAGAGGACAGTGAGAGATGGATGGTGCTGGCGTGCAGCCACTTCCAAGGAGAGAGGCAGGATCAGCCTGCCATGGACAGAGACAGACTAATGAAACCTGCAGGACTGGCATGCAATTACCTTGTTTGCCAAACTTATTATAGAGAAGTTGCCTATTTCCATTATTCTGTCTTCAGCCTCAGGGACAAAGCTGTCATCTGGACTGTGGTTGTCTTTCTAAGGTCAAAGGATGGACAGCAGTGGTGTTGCTGTGATGGAAAGACTGGCCATCAATATGGTACTCATTTAATTTCAAAATATTCTTCATATCTTAAATTATAATGCCAGGAAGGAAGTTCCAATTGCCCTGAGAGCAAACTCAGCAGAGTTCAGGTTTGTGCATCTTCAGGAAGACGCTGAGTTTGCTCAGGCCAGAGTGGCAGAGTGATGGATGTGGCCAGAACATACAGTTCTTCATCAAATTGTGATGAGTTAAAGAGTTACTGGGGCCTTTCCTGCAGATCAGCCTGGAAGTGCTATTTGGACAGGCAAGGATATGCTTTCCAAAGTTCTTGCATTTGTTTGGGGTTTTTTGTTTTGTTTTGGTTTGGTTTTTTTTACATCTGGGACTTGTGGTCAGAGTTTTATTCTTATAAAGAGTTTCTATAGCTTTAAAATGTTTCTAGAACTATCCTCTCTAATTTCCACTCATACCATGAAGACTCACCGTATGCATTAATTAAAGTTTTGATGAATATCAAGAATTCAGGAAAAAAAAAAGCCCCACAAAGTGAAAAACAAGAAAGAATTCAACTTTAAAATAAAATAAAAACAAAAGTAAAACAGAAAATGAGAGAGGGAAAAAAATCCTTGTGGTAGGGTCAGTCTGATTTTATCTGAACTTCCCCCAAATGGAGAGTAGTCTTCAAAAGTCAAACACAGAGCACTATTTCATGTTCTCTGCTGTAACCTTTAGAGTTCAAAATACTCATCTGTTCGTCCATATCCCCTCACAGTAGTGTTTGCAAATGACACAAACGTTTGACTATGATCTGTGCTCTCCCTAATGCAGCCCAGCCTGTGCAAGCCTTGTAACAATTTTCTCTGGAGCAAGTTCAAGCACAATTTGCTCATGCTGGTATCTATCTGTCATCAGATGTGTCAGCTGAATCGCTTTTAGGGTGGGGAGGAAGGAGACAAAAGGTCACCTTCTACACATGGTGTGTTCTCCAGTAGGCAGGAGAGTGCGGGAGGAAAAGCACATTTTCATCTACCTGACAGGAATCAAATGCTCTTTCCTCCATTTCTTTTGCATTTCATTCCCCACAGTGTTGCTCAGTGCCTCTGGCAGCAGGTGGATGTGTTCAGGACAGATGAAAATGAACAAAGATCCACTGGAAAACCGGGAATGTTGGTGGTACCAAACGGTAGCTCTGGAAGTTGTGGTGCCTTTCCTTAGAGGAAGGGTCACTCATCAGCCCTTGGATGCTGACAGT
>VYZS01039577.1:83739-110076 GCA_013400695.1 Neodrepanis coruscans | reverse complement strand
GTCTCTTGAAAAACTGGGCTCTGCAGCCAAGAGGACAGTGAGAGATGGATGGTGCTGGCGTGCAGCCACTTCCAAGGAGAGAGGCAGGATCAGCCTGCCATGGACAGAGACAGACTAATGAAACCTGCAGGACTGGCATGCAATTACCTTGTTTGCCAAACTTATTATAGAGAAGTTGCCTATTTCCATTATTCTGTCTTCAGCCTCAGGGACAAAGCTGTCATCTGGACTGTGGTTGTCTTTCTAAGGTCAAAGGATGGACAGCCGTGGTGTTGCTGTGATGGAAAGACTGGCCATCAATATGGTACTCATTTAATTTCAAAATATTCTTCATATCTTAAATTATAATGCCAGGAAGGAAGTTCCAATTGCCCTGAGAGCAAACTCAGCAGAGTTCAGGTTTGTGCATCTTCAGGAAGACGCTGAGTTTGCTCAGGCCAGAGTGGCAGAGTGATGGATGTGGCCAGAACATACAGTTCTTCATCAAATTGTGATGAGTTAAAGAGTTACTGGGGCCTTTCCTGCAGATCAGCCTGGAAGTGCTATTTGGACAGGCAAGGATATGCTTTCCAAAGTTCTTGCATTTGTTTGGGGTTTTTTGTTTTGTTTTGGTTTGGTTTTTTTTACATCTGGGACTTGTGGTCAGAGTTTTATTCTTATAAAGAGTTTCTATAGCTTTAAAATGTTTCTAGAACTATCCTCTCTAATTTCCACTCATACCATGAAGACTCACCGTATGCATTAATTAAAGTTTTGATGAATATCAAGAATTCAGGAAAAAAAAAAAGCTCCACAAAGTGAAAAACAAGAAAGAAATCAACTTTAAAATAAAATAAAAACAAAAGTAAAACAGAAAATGAGAGAGGGAAAAAAATCCTTGTGGTAGGGTCAGTCTGATTTTATCTGAACTTCCCCCAAATGGAGAGTAGTCTTCAAAAGTCAAACACAGAGCACTATTTCATGTTCTCTGCTGTAACCTTTAGAGTTCAAAATACTCATCTGTTCGTCCATATCCCCTCACAGTAGTGTTTGCAAATGACACAAACGTTTGACTATGATCTGTGCTCTCCCTAATGCAGCCCAGCCTGTGCAAGCCTTGTAACAATTTTCTCTGGAGCAAGTTCAAGCACAATTTGCTCATGCTGGTATCTATCTGTCATCAGATGTGTCAGCTGAATCGCTTTTAGGGTGGGGAGGAAGGAGACAAAAGGTCACCTTCTACACATGGTGTGTTCTCCAGTAGGCAGGAGAGTGCGGGAGGAAAAGCACATTTTCCTCTACCTGACAGGAATCAAATGCTCTTTCCTCCATTTCTTTTGCATTTCATTCCCCACAGTGTTGCTCAGTGCCTCTGGCAGCAGGTGGATGTGTTCAGGACAGATGAAAATGAACAAAGATCCACTGGAAAACCGGGAATGTTGGTGGTACCAAACGGTAGCTCTGGAAGTTGTGGTGCCTTTCCTTAGAGGAAGGGTCACTCATCAGCCCTTGGATGCTGACAGTACCCTGACTCCCCAGGGTTGTGCTGGGCACTGAAAATATATCTTGTTCATAGAATGGTTTGGGTTGGAAAGGACCTTAAAGACTATCCAGTTCCAACCCCCTGCCATGGACAGGGACATCTTCCACTATCCCAGGTTGTTCCAGCACCCATCCAACCTGGCCTTGAACACTTTCAGAGATGGAGCAGCCACAGTTTCTCCGGGCAACCTGTGCCAGGGCCTCCCCACTCTCACAGGGAAACATTTGTTCCTAATATTTAATCTAAACCTATTCTCAGTTTGAAGCAATTCCCTCTTGTCCTGTCACTCCATGCCCTTGACAACAACAATCCCTCTCGATTTCTCTTCAGATACCAAAAGGCCACAATAAGGTCACCCCAGAGCCTTCTCTTCTCCAGGCTGAATGATCAAAATTCTCCCAGCCTTTCCTCACAGCTGTTCACTGTGGCCCTGTCATGCCCCATCACAAGCTGGCACAGGTTCCATGGAATGTGCCGACAGGAGACGGTATCACTGGGAAGTGGAAGGATGTCACAGCTTAAGCTTTAAACTGCATTAGACACAGCTCTGGTGTGGGCACCTTCAGCACTGCAGACATTAGGAAACTAAGCTCTTCAAAACACCAATTCAGAATATAATCAATTCGTGACCAAAGCAGATCACGTTGGTCCCAGTAGGCAGTGAGATGTCTGGATGTTGCTGCATCTGGGATAGTGATGACCCTGGTGTTTGTTGGAGAGCACTGGCCCAACTCACAGGTCCCTGGTGGGCTGACACAAGCAAAACTCCAAGCCCACCAAGGACTAACAACATCTCCTGATATTGGCCATGGGCTTGCCATTCTCCAAGAAACCCATGGTCCAAGGCATATCCTAGAGCGTGAAACTCATGAGATTTAGATCCACTTGCTAGGGAGAAGTTTGGACTGGAAAGCACAGCAGAGGGAAACAGGGGGTGTGGTGTGGTGTATCCACTGCCCACACAAGAGCCAACCTCTGTACCATCTTATACTCTCAAGATTGGCTTGGGAGGGAGACAGAAATGTGTCTGGAAGGGGAGCCAGAGCACCCACCTTCATTGAAAAAGGATCTTATCCTTACTGCAGACAGAGCCACAAGGGTATTTTTTATCACTGAGGCTTATTTTCTTGGTGTTTCTGACACTAGTCAAAAGGGATCCTGGGAAAAAAATGTAAATGCTACTTTTAGCATTTATAAATGGAGATATATGATCTCAGGGATTCAGTGAGAGAGAAGACTAGGTAGGGAATAGAAAAGAGCTTGGAGATTTATTTCCCATTAGAGCACATCAGATGGGGAGGAAAGGGTCACAGACAAAGCAAAATTTGATGGGGAACCAGGACCAAAATGTAGAAAGGGCAAAAATCAAATCAAGACAGGCTGAAAGTTTTCCAGTGAAATGTTTCACTCCACACAAGAGAAGTGATATTTTCTACAGAAGAACATGTTCAGGGACACCGCCAGTTTTAGTGAAATTATTATTTTTCAGTTTGCAATGAGTAACTAACCCAAAAAGACCTAAACCACCAGAAAAAGAAGTTAAGTTGCAGCTGACTTATTTTCATTGAAAAGATAGGTGACAAAAAGGTTTATGTGCAGTTCTGAAAGCAAAGACTTACGTGCCACTGTCCCATCAATAAAATCTAATTTTCCAACCATTTTTAAGGCTGAAATAGAAGAGTTAAGGAAAAACACTCTCAGAGAAAGCAAGACAGATTCTATAGACAGTAAAACTGCAGAAAGTTTTACTAACCTGGCTGTTGTGGTTACCTGTCAACCTCCTAGAACTGCCATGTGAAGAATTACCATGTCCAAGGAGGACAGTCTGATACTTACAGCAGGGATAGGTTTATACACCCCAATAAAATACTTTTTTTCCCATCCTGACCATCTCTCTTCACGTAATGAAGTGTTTTATCCCTCTCTACAAACCTTTAGTGTAACACTTAATCCTCACTAGCAACACACATCCAGAATATCCAAGCCTATTTCAGAGGAGGAGAGACATATAGACATACAGAGCCAGTGCACCAGGGTGCCAGGAACACAGCTGGGTCAGAAAAAGAGAACCATTGCTCCATCCCTCCCCTCTTTGAGTTTTATGTTGCTGAGCCTCTGGCCGTGCTCCCCAAGCATCTCATCCCTCCTCACTGCCTCCCTCATTTCCCCTCCTTGCATCTCTGATGCTTCCTCTTGCCCTGTTGGATGTTTTCAAAGTCACTAAAATAGCAAAATACAGACAAACACCCACACAATACAAATTTAGCAACATGAATTGTAGAAGAGGGTTGTTTTTTTGTTTTTTTTTTTTACATGCCTGCTGTTCCAGCACAGGCAACAATTGGTGCAAACTGCATTTTGCAGCATGTGTCAGTATGCAGAGACCCAGCACAGATTTTAAGAGCAGCAGTAGCTGTGAGGAAGCTGGATTGTAACAACCAGCATAATGTAATGAAGCAATGCAAACACTAAACTATTTTGCTGTGCAGCCAAACTAAATGTCTTTTGGTCCTTCATGCGTAAGTGTAAAGTTTTCACAGTAAGAGAAAAAGAATCATCCTTAGACTTTAGCAAAAATAATTCAAATAGAGCCCCAGGCAGCAAAGATCTGCTCTTTATCTGTGCAGATAAAGAACAACAGTCTTTGACTGCCTTTGGAAAAGTATTTGCTGATTGCTTTAAGCTCCAAAAGACACAGAGGTTAATGGCAGGTCACTGGGAAGATGTTACTGTGTTGTTTCTTTTCAACTGTTTCCTCCCCTTTTCTAGAGGTGTAGGGTCAAATGGGATGGGCTGGCAGCCCCATCCCCACTCTCTAAGCAGAGATCTGCCCAGCCCTGGGTCTGAGCTTTGGCACTGAAACCTCTATTACTCCAGGAATAAAACACGGCATTGCCGTTGTAGCGGCTGTTCCAGTACAGTTTTCAAAAGCAGATGTGCACAGAAATAAAAGCCAAACATCCATTAGCTCCATGTGACTGACCCAAACCCAGTACATATGTTGGCAATCCAGTATAGAAATGGCAAGGGAACAAATACCTGGAGAGTTTCCATTATTTGGGTATCTCAGCACTTCCTATCTTTGAAATAAATCCCTCTGATGTGCAGAGTACCTTGGAGGAGTCTCTGGCTGCTCTAGGCCTGACAGCAGCAAATATTTCCTATTTAAAATGAAAAACAGGCATGGAGAATGCAGGTGAAACAGACAGAGACAAACAGAAAAATAACTGAAGAACCACAGGGTGGAATCCTGTCCTAAGTCAGTGGCAAAGCACTCCCATAGCGGTTTCCATAAATTCATGTAAGTTCTTTCACTCATAAAAAATACAGACACGTACAGAAAAAGGTATCAGGAACAATTACACTGTCCATCATTCCTTCTGCAGTGCCATCACTGTGGTAAGAGCTCAGGTAAGGCTCCCCATCCTGCCAGGAGCAATGCTTACTCTGGCAGTACGATAAGGAATATGGCCTTTTCCTCTGCTGCTTAGGCAGAATTTCTGGCATTTCAAAATGAGCAGCACAAAAACTGCCTCACCAACATGATGTTTTTTAATGAATGCTTCCTAACAAGCTGATGGGATGGGATGGAGAGAATGATCTCTCTCTGCTGTGCACTTGAGACTGCGCCTACACTCCCCTCTGACAGAGCCTCCACAGGCTGCCATGGTGTCCAGGGACCAAGACTCATCCCCAACCAGCCCCAGCAGTCCCAGGGTGAAATGAGATCAACTGGCCTCCTGCTTATCCATGGGAGATGGGCTCCCCAGAGCTTCCTTCCAGCTCTGTAAATCAGCCATCCCAAGCAGAGGTTGGGCAGAAGATGCCTCATCCCTTCCAAGACTCACAGCCCTGCCCTCCTCTTCCAAAGCCATTTATTTGTAAAGGGCAAAGAGAGGTCCCAGTTAAGCCATGACTAATGCCGAGCTAATTCCCAGAGGAGAGGCAAAGCAGCTCCTAAGGAAACAGAGCTTTATCCTTTCCTGACCCAGGCTGTGGCAGTTTAAGAGAGAGCTTGCTCTTATCTGTAAAAATAAACACTTTCCTCATCAGAGATTAGAGAGGGCAGCTCTCCCTCTGTGTTACATCTGCAGGGCCAGAGGGGCAGGGCAGTGCCAGGGCTCTGAACACACCAAGGACCTGCTGCAGTGCACCAAGGGCAGTGCAGAGGCAAAAATTAATGTGACTCTTGTCCTAACCTTCTTAGGTGCTAAATGCCGAAGTAATTGGACAGTTTTCATTGTCACAACCAGGCAAAATTCACCTTCACTTTCCCTGAGTAGTTGTTTCCTACTTTGGGTTTGATCACCAGAATGTGTATAGTCCTTACTGATGTTCATCACGTTCAGAGGTGTGAAATAGCCTCCAAATTCTATACAGCCTTCAGTGGAAACTGCTCTTCATTTAAGCCTAGAAAGAAGGCTCTGAGGGTAGCAAACAAGTAGAAAAAATGGCAGAAAAAATAGAGTACATATGAACTATTTACAACACAGAACAATAAGGCTCAATGAAGTTGAGGAAATAGCTATTAAAATGAAGACTACTTGAAATTACAATTTTTTTTCCCTCCTCAAATGTGTATGTTTTAATTAAGTATTTTTAGTGCTTTATACTTTCTACATTACCAACTAATTTACAAATTCCAACATCTTTTAGGCTACATTTGTTCTTCTACTGACAATTAATACTTCATTCAATTAATATTTTTACATTTACCAAAAAAGTACAAAATCTTTTATCTCTGCAAAAGAACTCTATTCTTTTAATCATCCCTAATGTTCTGCTGCAGGCAAGGGTTTGTAGGTGTACTTGGAAGTTGGGAAACAATTACACAGAGCTGGAACTGCCAACGCTCTTCCTCCATTTGGAGGAAATTCCAGCACTCAGTGTCTTTAGGAGGAGGGATGCTGCACAGAAATAACTGCAGTTAGTGCAGTTACTATTGTGCATTTTGCCCACGTGAACCTAGATAAGCTCTTTTTAAAAAAATGTAAAATCTCCTGTCCCATCCATTCACCCTGTGCAGGGTGCAGGAGCACTAAAGGACCTGCCTGCAGCACCTCATCTTAGAGGGGAACTTCCCCCTTGGAGGACCTGATAGAACAGACAGTATCCACTGAAGGGCTCCTGTAAAAAAAAGATGTGGAAGCTGATGTGAACATCATTCTTCTCATCCAGGCTTTTCCCTTCTGAAAGGGTTGGTTTCAAGGAGTTCTGCACGCTCATGGATGTGAGCAGAGTGTCTCTGTAGCATAATTTTGCAACCCAGAACTGCAAAAGAAATTCATGTCAGCAAGGAACAGAAGTACCTGAGAGCACGAACTACACGATAAATGGCCCATGGCTTTCTGTGCAAAAAACAAGGAAAGTTCACAGGGTAAAATATCACAAGGAAGGAAACTATTTTAACCATATAAATGAAAAGAATATTTTAAAGAAAATGGGCTTTAGTTTAGCAGAGGTAGTTTGACCCAGCAGTACTTTGCTGATGTACAGAGTGAACATAGTATCCAACTTTTCTTTCAAGAAGCTGTGCCAACACAGTCCATTATGCAAGAGAGAACTTTCAAATCCTTATTTCAGAAAATAGGTCAGACTGAGCTCAAACACTTTCTTGTTGAGATGCAGCTTACTGTTGATTTGACTATTGCGGCTCAGTGCCAGTCAGCAACTTCAGACATGTTGCTGAGAAACGTCCTTCAACCTTCCTTTGCTCCAATCTCCCTTATTCAGGGAAGGAGGGTAAAGCAATGACACTGAGAGGTCTCCATAAAGGAAAAAATCACAGGCTCCTGCCATGGAATTGCTGCAACCAGCAACTCAAGCTATTTATGCCTGACAATGTGTCTGCTGGTTGTGCTGCTGGACTGTGTCTTACCTTGAGGGAAGCAGAGAAGCTGTTTGCAGGTGGGATGAGCAGGAAGATGAAGCCCCATGTCTGCTGCAGAGATGGACATGTCACAACAGAAGTTCATTTCAAACACAAGTCAGAATTGACTGGAGGGTGACATAGTGGCAAATTCTATTATTCATCCTAATTTCATGGCTAGATCTGTGTAAGAACAAGGACACTAATTTTGAAAAGCATTGCCACAAAAGGGTTTCGTTATTTCACTGTAATTTTTTTTTATTAAGGCTTAAAACCTGATGTTCCTGTTACATTGTGGATTAGTTAATTGCAGAGGCAAAAAAGGGTGCCTGATTTATTATGAATAGAGCTTTGGAAAACTACAGAGAAAAGAAGCATAGACAAGTCATCCAGCTCCTCACTCATGGCCTTCAGCAGCAACAAAATGAGACTAACTGTAGTAAAAATGCAAATAAAAAGCAGCATATGAATTCAGGCCTCTATCTTCATTACAGAATCAATAGGAAATGAACTAATTCAGGCAGCCAAAATTTTAAAGCAAGCCAAAAAAGAAAAAAAAAAAAAAAGAAAAAGGAGAACAAACACCAGTCTGTGACTTCTGTAGCCCTGACAGCAAGGAAATGTTCCCAAATTCCTAACTATCTATATGGTACTTTATACCTCCCATCATCCCAGGTGGGCTCTAGCAGCCTCTGTCAACAATTCAGAGAACAAGTCTCCAGATTAAAAAAAAAAACCAGTTTAATCTGGGGACAGGAAGAGCCTCCCTTGAAGCCTCTTCCATGATGAGACATAAAATTGTCAAGCCCCATCAAACTGGACTTGCACAAATTTTTAACTGACTTTCTGACCAGAAATCCTCACCATTTCTTCCCAGATGTTTCTTCCTCTGCAACAAGGGCTCAAGCTCAGTGACAGCACCTGCTCTAAGGGCTTTTCAGTCATGCTAAGGAGCAAAACTGATCAGCAGCTGCCTGAGAAATCCTTGAGGGTAAGATTCAGACACCCAATCTATTCCAGATAAAGCGTAAGAACTTGATAAATTCAACAGTGGTACCAGCTGCTTTTGAGGAATTCATTACACAGCCATCAGCTCATGACAACTCTTGGCTTTTCAAGACTGAGCCAGTGACACAGAGGAGAGAGATCTACATGCAGCCACCAAGCCTCAAAGCCCCTTGGTGCTGAAACATCTCTGATAAAGCAGTGAGCCTGTGCAAACTGAATTTAGTGCTGAGAAAATGGAGCTCAAATTTTCAAAGCTTTCACTCACTGCCTGTGTATGGATATGGGTATGAATCAAATTTCTGCCCTGCTCTTTGCCAATTAATACCTCCAGATAAAACACACCAGGGAGAGACTTACAATGTCAAAGATTTTTGTGTGCTCTCCTGCCCTGATAGACATCGTAGCACTTTATTACTGCTTTACATGTCCAAATATTTGCCTGGATAAATAGATTTAGAGTAGTTTGAATAAGCTGCACTTTGTCTTAGGAAGCTGGATGAGTCATACCAAAATGAAATATTCTGGAAAAGGTCTACAGCACAATTACAGACAGGAAAATGAAAGGAGAAATTGCCACTAAATGATGCATCAAGTCCAGACTACGTGAAATGAGAGTAACACATAGATTTAAAGAACATTTGCCAAAGGAGGCATTTCCCCAAGTCCAATATTTATGAAAAATTGTTTCATAAAGCAATTGATTGGATATAAACCTTTTAAAAACATAAAATATATACCTTTTTATATTTTCCCTGTAAGTGAAATTCCCAGTTAAGCTCGCCAGGAGCAGAACTCCTCAAGGTGGTTACACACATAGCTGGACTAACTGTGTTAATACTGGGTGCTGTCCTAACACAACCTGTGAGTTCAAAAGGTACTGTCCAGTGGGAAAGACTTGAAAAACTGTAGTTAGAACTCTTCCTACGGTCTCCAAAACTCCAGGGAGTCACTCCTGAAAGCTGGAGTGAAATAAATGCTGTAAGGGCATCTGCTTGTCTGGACTACCATGATTCTATAGGTCCTGCTAAGAGGTCCATCCAGCAAGGTGGCCTTAGGTCTGGACCCAGAACATCCCATTTAAGCAAAGAAAATTGAGAGATTTGAGCAGGAACCTGCCTGACATGCTGGGAACACCCCTGGAAATATGACACAAATATTGGAAAGCAGCATTTTTCACTCCTCTCTTATTCTGCTTGTACCACAAGGAAGCAAAGCCAAACGTTAGAAAATTGTAAATCCGTTACAATTTTGTGTCTCAGGATACAGTGAGAAACCTCACATGCCTCAGAGATCCAAGAGGAGATTTAGCAGGTTATGTAGATCAATTGCAGGCAGAGAATTAAGGAAGAAAAAAGTGATATTCCCACCATTAAATACAGGTTGGAGTTTTAATAAGGCACAAAGTAAGGGAAATGAAAATCTTTGAAATTGAAGTTATTATGCACTGCATCAATTGCCAGAAATTAAATCCTAATATCATTCTATTGCTTTTGTTCCATTTCACTTCAGCAACAACCCCCTTCCCTCAGTCTCTTTCTGCATATGCAACTGCTCCTGTTCCACAGATTTGGTACCATTCTCTCTTTAGACATTGGACCATCACCCATCAAAATGCAATGTCCTCCCCCAGAATGCCTGAAACCCAGTAACTTCACTGTGGATCCATCAATCTCTCTTCCTTAAAGCCCCCCCAGCACTTCCCCATGCTGGACCCTGAACCAGGATCTTACTCATATGATTTCTTCCTACCAACAGTAAATATGCTATTTGAAGGATGTGCTTAGGCATTAGTGATTTCTCAGCCTTGTCTTTCACTTCTGTACACAAGGTATAATAAAAAAGTTAATTAAGACTCTTGCACTCTTGCTTCATTTAAAAGTAAGAAAAAGTCCAAGGTTGGAAACCAGAAATCCATCGCCTTCCTGCCTCCAGAAACACAAAGTTACCCTTGTGAATGGCTTGTGTTCTCCAGCCCCCATGGGAACTGGCACCCAAAATAAGAGCATGGCAAAGGTTCAATCACATCAGTAGCAATAAGTATGAGAATGGTGTTATATGAAGCAAAGAACCTGTGGAGAGAAAATTAAAACCAAAAACCCCAACATAAAAACCATTTACAGGGGAACACAGGACCAAAGTGAAAATCAAAAAGCTGCAAGATCCCAGGCAATTGTAGGTGACTTTCTTGGCAATGCGAACTTGCAAATCAAGTCCACCTCCTGCCCTGGTGGCTGATTGCCAGGAACAAGTTAATTAACCATCACTAACAAATGCACATCTAGCCTAGACTTTAACTAGCTGGCTCCACCTCCCCTTGGCAGCTCCTCCTGACTGACCTCCTGTAATTGCCCATGGGCCAAATTCATCCTTGGGGAAAGCCTTTTTCCCTTATCTTGCACCAGGAATTAATTTAGGCCTGAAAGTATGCCCTGGCATTTTCCCCATAACCTAAAGGAAATAATAAATTCTTTATTTTTTGTTTGGTTTCTTTTAACCTTCTCTCAGCATCATTGACCTTTCCCATCTTACTCCAATCACCTTCATGCCAAAGGCTTGCAGCCAGTTCCTTTTCTCTCAGCTGATATTTGCAAGCATTTGTTTTATTTTACGTGTTGCTGAATGAACTTTTTCCAGTTCATGTGTCTTATTCTAAAACTACAATTCACAAAATAGCCTAATTCTCCAAATGGTGCTGAACTGAGTGGAATAATTACCTTACTTGTTTTAGGTCTCTGCTGGAGTCCAGAATTACACACTTGGAAAATTATGATTGTTTTATCGTCTTCTTTTTTTTCAGTTTCCCAAGATGTGTGAAAGACAGGTTTTTATAAAGGACATAAACCCATCCAAAACTATAATTACAGCAGACAGAAAAGAATTCAGAGAGAAGATGATTTTATGATTAAGGCATTGGAGTAGAAATTCAGAAATTTAGATTCTTTTTGTGGCCCTGCCAAAACCTCTCTCTATAACCTTTGCTGAGTTAATCTCTCTGTGCCTCAAATAAAATACTCTGGCACTTCCCTGGTTTGCGATAGCTGCTGCATAAACACATTCATTCATATTTCTGAGATGTTCAAACACAGCAATAATCAGAGAACCACAAAGACTGGATGGTTAAAATCGTCTGGCTGTATTTAATCATCTCTTGTCAGAAGCATGTGTGTCTTTAATCACAAGCACATGGGATATAGCAGCATTGCTGATGAGAAATAGGCATTGTACTAAAATAAAATAAAAAGAATAGGACAAAAATTCCATATTCCCAACAAAAAGTACTTTGCAAATCAGGCAGTAAGTTTATAAAGGAAGCTTAGCACCTCCTCATTCCAGTGCCCCCAGAGCAGAGACAGGTTCAAGCCTCTCACTAAAATAAAACTTGTCAAAGTACCAATTCATATTGCACTGGAGATGTGTGAAGTCAAGAGCAACTACAGCAGCTCCCAGACTTCCATCTTGATACCAAGGAAAAGTACACAAAAGAAATGCTACCAAAGGCATACACATAGTTTTAAAAACAACCTCACAAAGAGGATGCCAGAGGAGTCAGGAGCGTTATTTCCATGTTTCTGAGATACGATGAGGACACTGAACTTTCAGAGTAAATTCCACTTAAAAATTGTAAGACTGAGCAACAGCTGAAATGATGAAGCAGGAAAGTCAAGGCTAAAGAAACGCAGCAAGAGAGAGTCACTGTGTGTATGTGTGAAGGCAGCTGCCTTCACCTGGAACTTCAGTGCTTCACTGGCAGCTTTGAGTATGGACTGAGACAGAACCAGGTCTTTTATTTGCTGCTTGCATCCCTCACTCATGTAGAAACTGCCGCCACATCCTCCCACCCCTTTTTCTGGGGGAAAAAGCAAGCTCACGGTCTTCTCTTCTTCTCTCTTCCTCCCCGAGCGCCAAAGGCTCAGGATGCTGCTTTGTCAACCGATCCCCCTCCCCTTTTCATTGCTTTAATAAATTAAGCCGAGCAACAATAGAGATGAGAGAAAGCAGGACAATGTAGCAAATGTAGCAGAAAGAAATTTGAATTGTAATGAGGAGAGCTAATCAGGAAAAGAATGGACTATAGAAAAAAGCACTAATGAGTTTCTAAATAAATTCAAAAGGTTAATATTGTTCTATCTAACAAATACGAGAAGAATCCTAATGTGAAATTAAAGGCCTCACTCCAATGCCCTTGCAGCCATATGTTAAAGCTGCAATGCCCACTCCATTTACCTCTGGCCACCACAGCCTCCTGAGATCTCCCATGAATTGGCTGCTGGAAACAGGATCTCTACAGGTCAGCCACGTCTCTCAGTGACTTTTATGTCTGTGCATCAAATACTCAAACCAAAGACTGTAACAGACTGTCACAGACTGTCTTTGACTACAGTGTTTGCACCAAGATTTTTTTTGACTTGTTTATGTTGGCATTAGCAAATCAGTAACTAAAAGGAAGTTTTCAAGCCATGTGTCTGTGAAGTGCTGGATGGGGTTTTCAGGCACACTTGTATTCTCTTTAATTATCACATGGATTGACAGGGTGAGTAAAAAGCCAACTCAAGTTAACCAAGGAAAGAGCAAGTGAAAATAAAAGTTTGTGAAAATACAAATCTGGAGGATTTATTGTTTGTTTGTTTGTTTGAATTTATATGATGCCAGGACTTCAAAATAGAAAGCTAAGGCTTTTTATATATAATCAAAAGTTAAAATATTCAAAGTCCTTTAGGTATTCAATTATGAAACATGGTAAAAACTGTATTTCAGCAAAAATACAATATTTTTTTAGGTGAGGAAAGAAGCCCCTTTCAAGAATTAAAAAAAAAAATCCAATTCCAGCAAAGTAATAGACTCATAGGCTTTTCATAAGAATAGAGGATCTGCCCAACTATGTTTTTGCTTGAAGGAAGGAAACGATGCCACTGTGCCATTATAATATTTTACTCTGAATATAAAAAACCAGAATGACATCATACTTCGGGGAGAAGTCTGAGTGTATTTGTGTACGTGGCTGTCCATCTGTCTTCTGAACTGCAAACAAAGTCTCCAGGGGAGTGATGAGGGTGGCTGTGCATTTATCTCCCCCCCAGTCCCACGACGGCAGGAGATGAGTTAGGTGCAGTCCCAGAGCTGTGTAACCTCATTATGATCCAGCTTTACCCACACTAATAAATCTATTTCACACATTGCTGCGGGCACAGTCACAGCCAGGGGTGTGGGGTGACTCAGAGCCCGTCAGCTCTGCACAGGCTGTCTGTGCTCCTCTGCCCTGCAGCCACACTCAGACCCCATCCACGGCCCCAAAGGGCAGAGCTGCAACCCCTCACACTTCACCACCAAAGGGTCCCTTCACCCCCATCACACAAAATGAAAAATATTGGGATGCACACCTCTTTTCCTTCAGCCGAGTGAATTATTCCAAAGTTGGAGCAACACTCCTGTGCCAAGACTGACCATCTTATGTATTATTCATGGCAAGCTTACAAAATGCTGCTCAGCCACTCACCTGCCATGAATAATTTTGCTTGACAGGCAGGTTAAATACTTTATCTTCCTAATCCTCCTCCTTCTCCTCCTCGCAAGGAAGGAGGGTGTTTGTGGACTGCACTGAGAGGTATCACAGGAAGGATGGTTAATAGAGGGTTGGTGGAGTTCAATCCTGGTAGGCAAAGACTGAGTAAAAAAATCTTGGACCCAAGAGATGCGAGAAGTGGCAAATTTGTACAGACAGAGACTTGACAATCAAGACTTGTAAACTCTTTGTGAGTAACCCTTTGAATGCCAGCGGAAGACGTGCACTTACCCTCATGTAAATTATGGAGAGCTCACCAGATCCCCTCAGTGTTTCCAGCCAAATCACAGGGGAGAGAAAATGGAAAACAGTGAAGCAGCCTGTGCTCCTGAGTCCCAGGTGAATGTCTCACTGGCTGAATGTTTCTGGGACTACTAGGTGAAAGCTTAAATGCAAAACTCTTTCTGAGACAAAGCACAGTACAATGAAATTGCTAACTGTGAATAAACAAGACAGTTGCATTGCTCATCATAACCCTAATGATCCTCTCAAAATCGTGCAGGCCCATCACCTAGATCTATTGGCCACATTAGCAGACTGCTGAGTGCAGGAAATATGGAGAGGATCATTTTTAAAGGATTTTGCATTCCATGCTCATTGGGAACCCTTTGAGATGGAGTCTAAAGCAGATGGTGAAGTGGGAAAATTGTTCATGTTAATTCTTTGGCAGTCTAAAATAAATTTAGAGAATAATGAAATAATGAAAGCCCCATTCAGTCACGTTTTTGCTTTTGCAGCAGTCATCAAAGCCCTGACAGGGAGAACCCAACACTGCTGCATTCCACACACAAAGCTGCTGCTGGTTAATTGGTTCAAAGACACAGGAACAATAATATCCTGTGAAAAAAAATATAAGGTCATCCCCTTTCATTAGCTATTGTTCAGTGGCCTGATGAAAGAACAAACAAGCTGAAACAGCAAATAAACCTCACAGTGCTGAATGCTAAAACCCTTTCAGTTTTCCTTCACACATATTTTCTACAGAACAACTTCATCTGCTTTGAGTTCTCATCCGCTCTCCAAACTACAAACTAGTAATGAAACATTACTAATGTCCCATTTTGCAGATGGGGAAACTGAGTCATTGCTTTCATCTAGAGGAGGGACAAAAAAGTTAGGACTACAGATCACCTAGTTCAACCCCAAGACAGTTTTCCTGCTCATTTTGCAGGAAGAACAACTCCTCAAACTACCTGGTGTATTAAACCACCAAGATCTCCTGAGCTAAACATGTGGCTCTGCCAGAGCAACACCAGGACTTGTAGCCTGTGATGTTTTCCTTCACCCAGATAATCCAAAGGATGTGAAGAACATGCAAAAGGGGAGCCTCATTACAACTGCAGCAAGTTATACAAAATCTTACTTACCCTCTTAAGCACAAGAAGCAAATAAAGAACGTTGCAGAATTCATCAGATATTTCTATGTGAGAGCAGTGCAAAGCTCTGTGAAACTGATGAAAGCAAATGAGGGAGAATGTAAATGTTTCATACTAAAAATGCTAAAGTTCACTTCTAAAATCACTAACACCAGAGTCATCTAATATCAAGATATAATATTTGCTAAATGGAAATCCCTGGCTCAGTTTTCAAGCCTGACGCTTTACAGCCTTGTTCCTTTCTGGCTATTTTATTTCCTATTAGTTTTTGGCACAATGAGTAAAACCTATCAAGGCTTACAACCACTTGCAGCTGTAACCTGTGCTTCTCTAAGTGCCTGACCATGGTCCTGACACTGTTTTAATTTTGTTCTCTCTAATGCACTAAGGAGGACAGAATGAGTTAAGCTCACACAGTGAGAGCTGCTTCATTAGTGTTTTCCCCATTGGGTTGGTGCTGGGATAAGAAGCCAGCTGTTTCAGTAAATAAACATATCAGCTGGACAGACTGCCCTGCCTCATTTCCCAGAGTCCAGCAACCATGAGACAAAAGTTACCACACCTCCAGCCCTACTCACTGCCCAGATGGATTCACTCCACAGCCCAGGCTTAGGGATGAGAGCCACCAGCAGTGCCCTGAGCTGGGGGCAGACTCTGGGAGCTGCTCCCACCTGTCTGAGGCTCAGAGCTCAAAGAGGAGTCAGTGGTTGTGTCTTGGGAAGGTGCCACACATCAGCTCAGCTGTGGGGACTGCACTTCTGCCCTTACTCCATGGTTGGTGACAGCAAGTGTGCACTCACTGCCAGCCACACACAGCTCTCACAGCTCAGACACCGTGGGTCCAACCCCTTGTCTGTACTTAAAACACAACTGTTTCCTCAGCTCCAGCAACACACTCAGAAAATCCTTCTTCCCATTTTGAAACATCCTCTGGGGATGAGGCTGTCCTGCTCTGCTCCCAAAATAAGGGGTCCTACCAGAGCAGAGGAGATGGGAGAAAACTTCCTCTGTGTTCCTCTCATACTGCCCAGCATCAGCCAAAAGCTCTGAGCCTGAAAGCTCTGAAAAACCACTGCCTGGTAAAGGTCATGATCTGAATGCAGATTATTCATGGACATGAATTTATCTGATGAATTATTCTAAACACAAAATTCAGCTGGCTGTACCAAGCACATATAGGATGCGCCTCTGCAGCTACTCTAAATACAAAGCAGGGCATTAAATAAGGACAGTCACTTGCTTGGAAGCATAATATTTTATTTGCCACAAATATGCTAATTCTTTAATTTTCAGTTTCTATGCTAGCTAGAAATATGACCCGAGCAAGATAAGTTTTCTTGTAGCTGATTACTTGGTAGCATATCACAATTGATATATTAGATTTTAGACCCTGATTCTGTGTTCCCTTAGACTCTTGTGCAATTTTGATCACATGGTAATGGATTTTGAGTTGCTTACAAACCTGTCAAGACTATCATCTGCCAGCCATGTCCCCATGCTGCTCATTACTTGTGCCTACTGAGCAAATTTATTGGCAGGTTTGTCAGAAAATGCAATGTTTTTTCTAGTGCCTTCTAAATAAATATCAAGAGGCAGTGAAGAACCAGCCATTTCGCTGTCTACACCAACCTCCTGATATATCTCCTGATTCCTGGACTCCAGTTTACTGGATTCAGACAATAAGAACAAAACCAGAGACCCCTTACCAATTCACACGTCTTAAACTTCACTAGTCCTGCAGTTAATGCTGTACAAATCTTCATTTCAAAAAGGCTATTTTCTCTCACTGTGTCTGCTCAGCACAAGCTCCCACTGGGAGGGACCACAGGCATAATTTTCAACAGGATCTGGGGAGGTTAGAAAAATTTATTCTGTCTGTTGTAGGTAGGTCTAGTTAGAGCTAATCTAATTACACAGGAATTACAGGAATTGTCTCCAAGGAGGAAGACACTAGGCCTTGGTCCAAGAGGAATAAACTGCAATTCACCAAAGCAAGAGACGTTGGCTCAGGACTGCAGTCTGTAATTCCTGTTCAGGGGTGCACCTACACATGGTTAATGATACTGAATTTAAGTGTCCTGCCCAATCTGGTAAACAGAAGCAGCTGCTTTAAACTGAGATTTAGGGATTTTAGGAGCTGGGACCATGCAGACATTTCAGCTCAGGTCCATCTCTGAAATCAGCAGCTCTGTGGAGTTCTCTCTTCCTTGATAAATTCTACAAGCATCTCCAGAGGCTTTGAGTCCCACGTGATGTTTGTAATTCCTGCGGTATTTTGCCATGACAAAAGAGGGATGGGAAAGTTCACTATTACCAAGTTTAAGAGACAAATTTACAATCGCCGTGTGGTGTTTGTGACTGTTGATAGATTTAGTGCTCGAGTCCAACATCAGCACAGAGATTTTTAGAAGATGAAGAAAACAGAAAAACTATTTTAAAACAAGTGCATCTCTTTTGATCTCCTGAATAGATAGAGTGCATTGCTGGTTCAGGACAAATATTCAATTTGATTCTTATCTTATCCAAACTCCAAATCTCTTTTGTCATCAGTTATTTTCCAAGGCACTGAACAAGCAAGCTCTGAACATACATTTAAAAGACAACAGAAACAACAGAGCTCTTCTGCTTCCCTCCCTAGGAATTAGCTCAGCCCAGACTCCTGACAACCGTGGGGAACTTCAAACCTGGAATGAGCCAGAATAAAATTGCAAAACTGCAGAAATAATGGCAGTATCTAAACATTACAAGCAATTTTCCAGACTTATCAGCGCAGATCAAAATCCAGGACTGGTCACACTAGGAGGGTGTAACCCTATTGTCCAAGACCAAGAGTTTGCTTAGTTCTTTGACAAAGAATATTCAGGTATAAGGGACTTTTATCTCATCTGTTCTCTTCACCATCTCTTCCTGTCCCCTACAGAATTTATTCTGCACTTACTCCACAGGTGGGAGAAACCGAAACAAGCAACACCTTAAAACAGGGATTTTTTTGGCCATGTCCAGTCCATGGGGTTCATTAGAAAAGTCTGACTAATTGTCCCTTTGAAAAATGCACATCTATTAAATGGAAGCAGAAGAAAGATTCACTTTCATATGCTCTCTTGATTTTGAAAAAAGAAAAAAAATTATTTTTACAGTTCAAATAAAAAATGCTCAAAATTAGATGAAGTATCTTTTTTAAAATACAGAAAAACATTAATTCTCTCCAAGTAAACAAAATTAATTGACAAGTTCCCTTTTCACTCACATCAGAGGATCAATCACAAGTAGACAGCAGGGCAGATCCTTGGGATGCTCCCTTCTAGTCTATGTTTGTTGTAAGAAAGGACCCCTGTGCTTCTCTCGGTTGTGAGCAAGATGCATTTTTATACTTAAAAACATTGCCTGGACTAACTGAAAGCGCTACACAAAGTCAAAAATCACTTGGACCTTCTTGCCACAAGTCAAGGATTAGGCACATTTTAAAACCATCCTTTCCCAGGTGGCCAAAGCCCCACCAGCTGAAGGAGTGTCATAATGCCAAGGTACACAGAGCACCCTCAAGACCTGTGGGGATACAACAGAAAACTTCAGCACAATAAAGTGCCTTCCCTGTTGAAAACATGAACATTTGAGTCTTTCTCTTCTATATCTTAATTTTGCATTCATGTCCTTTACAGTCCAAACACAAAATGGATCCAGTGTTCTTCAGGAAGGAAAACAAAAGGATGGCAAATATAACCCCTTCCACTATTATTGCTCCCAAACCTCCTCAACCTCATTGTTTCCACAGTGAGCTTGTGGTGCTCATACACACACCAAGGGCAGTGTCAACACTCCAGAGCACATCTCGGTCTTTGTGGGCACAAATACAGACCTCCAGCTTCCCAGATGGATCACAGAGGGGTTGTGCACAGGAAAGACAAACCCAACAGATTTTGGGTGATGTGGGATGTGGAACAAAACATCAGCTATTGCAGTGAGGTAATTCCAAAGGCATAGACAGCTTTAACTCTCAGCAGGGCACATTATGCGATGGAGTGTGTGTGTGTGTGAAATAAAAGAGAAACTGAAAAGATGAAACTGCTTCTGACAGCATCTTTATCCACCCAGCAGAAAACCAACTGCTCAGCAAATAAGCTTCATTGACTAGTTTATTTGTGAGACCTGGGCAGCCCAAACCCAGGAGACTCTACTAAAAATACTCTGAGCAGGGCATAAACGCAGGTGCCTTCAGCACAGGCACTTTTGGTTTTGTTTTGTGTAGAGAAAGGGAAGGAGGAAGGAAAAAATGTAATAGGAAGGAGTGGAACAGCAGACTCAGACAACAGCATGGGTGATAGGAAACAATTTATAACTTATTGAGAATATTTTCCCAGTCACCTGTTGTACAGCTCAGACAGCAGGGCAGGTTTGTCTGACTATATTACACCCAGACACATAAGCACACATATATTCTGAGCTGTTTGTAGCCACCTCTTTCATCCTGGGCTGTGAGAATTTTTCAACAAGCCGTTGTTTTCATGTTTACAGTTGAACACAGGCACTGACAAAATTCAGGTTATTATGACCAGCTGAAAGGGGTAACTGCTTTAATTCCATGGGAGCTTCTCTTACAATAAATAATATGATCTGAGATTCATGGCTTTTTGTGAAATATGTTAAAATCAGAAACAAAAATGCTGAAGACTGTCCCTAATACACATATGCACCGTTGTTCTGTGCTAACCTGAGAGAGAGAGATCAGTGTTTCAGCTCAACAAACTCTGGCCTCCAGAGCTCTGGAGAAGTGAAACCCAATATTACTCACCCTCAGGGTCCTTGAATAAACCCCAGCACTCAAACATGAGTTTTGTTTGCTTGAGCATCCCCTTGGATCTCATTAACCATCAGAGAACCACAGAATGTTCTGAGCTGGAAGGGATCATTGAATCCAAATCTTGCCCCTGCACAGACACCGTGACAATCCCACTCTGTCCCTGAGTGTTGTCCAAACATTCCTGGAGCTCTGGCAGCCTTGGGGCTGTGACCAAACCCTGGGGAGCCTGTTCAGTGCCACGTCACCCTCTGGGGGAAGAACCTTTTCCTAATATCCAGCTTAACTCCCCTCTTGACACAGCTTCATGTTTGTCCAAGGTTTGGGTGGGGCCAAGGTGGCTCTCAGAAGTCTTGTGAGACCTACTAATTGCACTTTGCTGCTTTTCCCTGTATCCTCCTCCAAACCAGGTTGCCTGACAGCAGTGCCAGTCCCTGCTGCTGATCAGGGGTTAGAGTTATTTCCCACTCAGATGACTATTAAGTGGCTGTACTGAATCCAGGAAGGAACTGAAGGCAGGGAGTGAAGGAGAAAAAGCTCAAGGGAAAAAGTCTTCCCTCACAGTGTGACTATATGGGAACAACATGTTAAATTTACACCCACAAAACCACGTAATAACACCCAGGCCTTCTGTGTGCACAGTAATTACAATGAAATGGTTTAAGGAGGTGGTTCTCAGACACCAGCACAGCTGGTTTTCTAGTCACCATCTCCATCTTAAATTCCTCTTCCCTCTGCAGCAAAGGAGACACTCCAGGGCATGACTTCCCCTGGGTGTGTCCATGGGGACCTGTTCCAGGTCTGTGGGATGTCACTGGCCAGGATGGGCTGTGGGAGCTCAATGTCTCACTCCCATCATTGACATTGGGGCCACATTTGTAGATGCCACCACACAGGCTGCAAAGTTGCCATCAGCTGTCCAAACATCCCTCTGTGGCTGCCTTAAGAACATTCAATGCATTCTTCACATCCACCAGAATAAATTCTCATTAGCTTTCCAGCCTCTCCCATCTGCTCAAGAGAAAACTCCTTGATTCTCTAAATCAATGGATAACTGCTGTGTAGGTTCAGCTGGGACCAAACACAGTGGCCCCTCGGAGATGGGACTGTCCCCCACCATTCTTGGTGGCAGACAGGGAGCTTCAAAGCCCACAGATGACCACGCCAGGGCTGCTAACATGCTTCACTTCAAACACCAAAACAAACTCCCAGCTTGAGGCATTAAAATTTAATTATCAGGGACAGCTGGATTCGGGTGAGGGTCTGACAGTGAGGATCTGGAGGAAGAAAAATGCATTCAGCAGCAAGCTGTCCAGTGCTGAGGAAAAGGACTCAAGCCAAATATTATTTATATGTTCTTAGGGTCTCACAGATTCTGCTCTGTCAAGCTTGGCTGACCAAGCAACCAAGGCCAGGCTTGCAGCCCACAGGACATACCCCTACTCCTCAATTCCAGAGACCTGCTTTGTCATCTCCATGTCTTTTGGGAGGGAGCTGAGCCTTGCCATATGGCTGACCCACATTTTAGGGGTCAGATCTGGCAGTGGGACAGGAGGACACAGGCACCTGAGCACATGCCTTGTCTCAGGGCTGGCTGCTACTGCTGATACCCACCAGCACTGCTGCCAGAGCATCCTGCAGCCCATGACCATTCAGGTGACAGATTTTATATTTTCTGTTGGGATTGAAATTCAATCTCACACAAATAATTGTGTTTGTTTTCCCCATGGGTTCCAATCAGGCATAGCTAGCTATTGAAAAAGCAAAATACTCATCAAGTTTGCTTCTCCTCTCATTTCAATGCTGCCGGTTGCAAATTCTTCTCCTGGATGGGTGGTGCTAAGTCAAATACTTGTGCATCAACTGTGTTCTGGTTTTCAACAAATCAGATTAGGACTGGGGGAGGGGGTTGCGGGGGGAGACAGGAATCTTTAAACATAGAACATTAATTTGTAAACAGTATTTTTGTTACAACGACAGACAGGAAAAAACAAGCAGTTCCAAAACCGAGTTTGCAACACAGCTCAATCCTCTGCTTAACCCCCAGCAAATGTTCAGCTGTTTTAAGGGCTGGTGGTGTGTTTATTTTCAAGCACATACGGCTTTTCCAGGCTAAAGGGACAGTGGTGCCATGTGATAGCAAAGGGTCACCAGCATCACCCTCTTCGCTGGGCTTGGGGCACCCAGGGGTGCAGCTGCCACCCCAAAATCCATCTCCCAGCCTGGCACGATGCT
This sequence comes from Neodrepanis coruscans, assembly GCA_013400695.1. NCBI lineage: Eukaryota > Metazoa > Chordata > Aves > Passeriformes > Philepittidae > Neodrepanis > Neodrepanis coruscans. The sequence continues at coordinate 87,711 of VYZS01039577.1, read as the reverse complement.
GGCAGGAGCCTTTGGGTGGGGGAAGGAGTGTGTGCCGTGCGTGGGGCTCTGTCCCCCTCTGGTGACCGGCTCATGGAAGGACAGAGCGGAGCCCGGGTGGCTCCGAGGGGACCTGGGGCTGCCACGGCCCGGGCTGGAGACAGACATGGTCACAGCACAGCGAAGGAAAAGAGAAGGAGGGGAACAGAAAGAGAAAGGGAGAGGAAAACAGGAAAGGAAAGAGAAGAAAAAAAATCGAACTGAAAACAAACACAACCACCACCAACAAAAAGCCCAACCGCCCCACCCCTTCCCCCCACCCCCCCCCAAGAAAAAAAAAAAAAAAAAGCAGNNNNAGAAAAACAGAAGAAAAAAAAAGAGGAGAAAAAGAAATAATATAGAAGAAAGAGAAGAAGAGGAAAGAGGAGAAAAGAAAAGGGAAAAGAGAAGAAAAGAGAAAGGGAAATGAGAAGAAAAGGAAAAGAACAAGAGAAAAAAAAAGTAAAAAATAGGAAAAGAACAAGAAGAGAAAAGAATAAAAGACAAGGAGATGAAAAAAAAAAGAGAGAAGATAAAAGATAAAGAGATAAAAAGAAAGAAGAAGAGAAAAGATAAAGATAAAGAGAAAAAGAGAAGAGAAAAGAGAAAGAGAAGAAAACTCAAGCAAAAATAGTTAAAAATAGTCTATGCCATGAGGTTTCCTTGGGCAGGGACTATCCCAAGGCTGCTTTTGCACATTCCCCAGTGGGAATATAAACAGTGATGCTGCTTCAAGCCTGGAAATCCCCACGGGAAACAGGCACTGCTCTGCTCCTCTGGGAATAAATTATATCTGGGAAGATTTGTACCTGCAGAAGAAGATGCCACTCACCAGCCTTGAAGGGAAGTTACTGTTGCTCTGCATGTGGAGGATGAGCTTTATCCCTCTCCTGATCTGAGCTAAAGAAAGGCAGGGATGTCCCACTGAGAGCAAATACCATCCTCAGAGAAAGGTAAACCCCAAGTTTTCCATTAAAGTAAGTTTTAGGTGAATTTTTTTGACAAGTCCAACTTTTAATCTACATAAATCCCACTGGAAATGTGAGCATTAGTGAAGAAAGGATTTACTGAGGGAACCCCTTCTCACTGATACAACCAGAAAAAAAATATCATTTCACCTTCTCCCTCAAACGAGGAAAGGAATGAATATTTTTTCCAAAACAACCCCACACTACTCCAGCAGATTTATTAGGAATCCACATAAATATTCTCCAAAATCTTTTCGACTCAAAAAAAGTTTCAAATTTTTGAAATAATTAAGAGAGAGACTGGAATAGTTCCATCTTGGAAATATTGGAAGTATGATAATTTTTTTTAATCTTCTGTTACACTTATAGCATTTGGCCTGAAAAAGTTTAACAAAAAAAGCCTATTTAGTTAAGCTTTTTTTTTAACACAAAGATGCAATCAATATCATATGTTTAGGTTTCTTGTATTATTTGTTTCATTCAGTTTTGTTTGTTTGGGGGTTTTTTGCCATCTTGAGAGAAATGTTGAGAAACAAATATGGGTGGATTTGGTTAAAATTATCTGGAAAAGGGCCCTCAGGCTTGGCACAGCCCTGCCACTCACAGACAATCCTTGTCAAATTAAGCACAGCCTTCGTGGGCAGGTACGTTTGTGTGTATGTGATTTTGTCTTTCATAAGCAAAGCTGAAACCATTTTAAAAAGCATTTTAGAGCTCAGTGGAGAATTTTCCTAGATGCCTTTGCATTCCCTGAAATCTTTGGCATGTGGGGGTATAGCTGTATCAGCAGAAAGAATAAGGCAGGGAAGTCAAAGGCCAAACATAAAACCCTGATGCAACTCAGGCAATCCCTGGAGCCTGGCCATCGTCTTCATCAGAGCTGAGATTTCACATGATTTACGTAATTTTGGTGGGGCTGAAAGACCTCTAAGAAATCCTCAGCACTCTCTGCTCATCTGGCATCCACTGCACTGCACAGATGTGAGAGACACATGGAAAATAGGCAACTTTTTCAGCTGAGTTTCGTGGGGGTTTTGCATTTAGGTTTGCAGAGTCTTATGAAACAACATTTTTCTCTACGCCCTAAAGACTTCTGGTTTCCAGCCAGGAGCCCAAGAACTAGACTTTGTGATCTGATTCTTCTGCAAATACGTCACACATAATTTTCCTCGAATGTTTAAAAAGGCTTAAAATGGGGAGGTTTTAGCATTATTTTTTCACAAGTGGAAAAAAATCCTTGTATGTGGCTTGGATACTGCTTTTTTTGGAGGGAAAATATTCCCATTTGTGTCATCTCCTAGCTCTAATTCCTTTGTTGGTATCATTATCCTGTCTTTAAATCTGTTACTTGAAAGTTTTATAAACCTTTCATTACATTTGGAGACACTTCTTTCAAAAGGAACCTGCAAAGCAAAGGTCTCTTCCATCATTTTTCCCAGTATCATCAGCAAATCCAGTGGTTTTTCCTCCCTGGAAAGACTGTCCTGCAGAAATCACTGAGGTCCAGCACAGAAGGGGTGGCAAGGACTCACATAGTGAAAAATGTTACCTCATCCCCACACTGCTGTAAGATCCTGGAATTTCTGCAGATCAGTGAGAGCAGCTCTGCAGAGCATCTGGGAGAGGATCCTCTGGGCAGATCCGCTCCACAATCATGAGAAATGAAGCTCAGAGAATACAGTCATAGAATCATAAAATATCCTGAGCTGAAAAGGACCTACAAGGATGATCAAAGTCCAACTGCTGCCTCTGCACAGGACAGACCAAAGAATGGTGTTGCAAGGATTTGTGCATTCCCAGCCCATGTCTGTTGGCTGGCAATAAGGAGGTGCTGTGTAAGAACCGTTCATCCACGTGAAATGTTAGGAATCAGCATTTCTCCATCCCTGCTAATTTTTTTCCCATTTTCCCTGTTTATGGCTGTGCCTGTTTGCTTTATGTGTCGTCTGGTGGTGTCCTCTAGTGGCTCTTTCCTGCACAAGAAGAAAACCACCTTTGCTGGCTAAATCATGTCATTATAAAACAACATTATAAAAGCATTTGAGGGAAGGAAAATCACAAACTTTTGACAGGACTCAAAGGAACACAAAATAGATTACATTCTTCTCCTTTATTTATGTACTTAAAAATTACAGCAAAATTCATTTTGTCCTAATATTACAGAAAAGTTATGAAAGGTATCAAACAGAAGCATAATTCAATATTTTTGAAGTGATGGTTTTCTATAAATACAGAAAAAAAACCCCAGAAATGGCCAGTAGAACTATTAATTAAAATACGAAAGCAGATAAATAATGAATAGCAGTGTCATGTATTCATTAAGATTCTACAAATGAAAAATATCTCTCCCGGTTATTCCTTTGATGAATCCAGCCCAAATATACTTGAACTGCAACATAAAAAATTCAGGATGCTCGTATTTCACCCTGTATCAGCCAGTCTCAGATCCCCAAATCCCAAAGCCAAGAGCTGCAAGTGTCTAATCACAGCACTGAAACTGAGCTTTCTCCCGCCTTGGACAAGTCTGGACCTGGTCTTAAGACAATAATGTCTCTCATGGGATCATAGAATGGCTTGGATTGGAAATGACCTCAGAGATGATCTCGTTCCACCCCCTGCCATGGGCAGGGACACCTTCCACTATCCCAGGTTGCTCCAAGCCCCGTCCAACCTGGCTACTGAAAGGAGAGGGAGGAGAAGGGAGTTACAGGCTCATATCTCCCAGGTAAATCTCCGTTTGCGCAAGGCAGATTAAAGACAGAAAAGAATGGGTCCACCTGCTGTATAATATATATATATTTAAAGTAGATCTGCAGATGTGTACGTGTATAACACACTAATGTGGCTCCTTTGTTAAGATGTTTTCTAACAGAACCTAAGCCCCTTCTGAAGAACCAGAGCCCAGTGTGCCACTGAAACCCAATGGCATCCTTGGGTCCTAAGATACCTCAACACTAAAAAGAAAACTAAATCCCAAAATGACAAC